>PVKE010022843.1:13924-25312 GCA_004027555.1 Craseonycteris thonglongyai
AAAAAAAAAAAAGGAAACAAAATTAGGTTAAAAAAAAAAAAGAAAGAGAAAGAAAAGAAATGAAGAGCCCTGTGTAAGCCCCAGAAGAAGAAGAGAAAGAAAGAGAAAAAAGAAAAGTAGAACTAAAAAGAAATAAAACAACATTATTTTTCCTTCCCTCTTCTGTGTTGTTGCTAATGCTGCAGTCTGTCACTCACAGCTCACTCATTGTTAGTTACCCTGAAGGAGTAGCAGAGTGGCACTAAAAGCTCTCTGGGAGTCACAGACAGGTGCTTCTACAAAACTCTGCAAGAGCATCTTCATAACACTAATTGGCTAGGGTTGATTGCTCAGGCAACCAAAGTAGGACAGGGCAATCTCCAGTGTGTCTGGGCACACTTTGAAAGAAGAAGAAGAAGAACGAGAAAAAAGAAATCTAGAGAGAATAATAACATTAATGAAAAATATAATAAATTAAAAGATACAAAAAATATATATAAAATGTATTAAAGTAAAATATAATAAAGAATAAAATTGCAGAAAAACTAAAAAGAAAAAGAAAAGAAGAAAAATAATTAAATAAATAAAAATAATAATAAGAGTAAGTAAATTTCCTGAGGGCCAAGCAGATTTTTTTCACTACTGTTTCATTTCTCAGTGTACAAAGGAAATGGCAGGACAACCTCATATGGAAAAGTTCTTCAGAGTTCCCCACTATTTGCTTTTCTGCTGGCAGGTTCTACATCTCTACCTGCCCTGTAGAATTCTGTAATGTCGGTTTCACAGCAGAAGGGTCAGGGGTAGGTGCTTGGCAACCCAGAGCTCTGTGAGATATGTAGTTTAAGCTGTGTTTGGAGGGGTTTTTGGTGGGCAGTAGGCATGTGCAGATTATGTTAGACATATGAAGTCTCAATATTAGCTCTTTTGAGGGAGGGTTTAACATAGAAATAAAATGTCGTCCTTCGTGGGCTACACATGAGGCAAACTCCACACTGGAACAATGAGTTTTTCTGGCCCTCACCCAGAAATTCCACAGCTCATCCCCTTCCATAGATCTCTGGTGCCCCCAGAGATGCTGGCCTTCTACTGCACTCTGGGTGTATAAAAATCAGTTGGGCTTGTGTATGCATCCCTCAGGAAAGTGTCTAGATTTTTAACCAACTTCTCTCCCACTGATATATACAGGTTCTCACTGATTTTTCTTGATAGATGTGTCAAGATTTTTTCTCTCATGCACAGGATTTCCTGGGCTATATAGCCCAGTGGGTGGCTAGCACCCCTCACCCTTCTATTGGAGCCTCTATCCCTGCGGTGTCCCACCCAGAATTTTTTTGCTTTCTGTAGTTTTGGGGTTGCGCTGTTTTGCGTTTCTGCCTTTCCTACCAGTCTCGGCAAGGTTTTTCTTACATCCTTAGTTGTTAGGATTTGGTTCAGTCAGCTTTCCAGTGCTTCTCAAGGTTGACTATCCCTCTGTCTATCCACAAAATGATGTGATCTGGAGAGGCTTCAGACACAGTGTCTACCTAATCTATCATCTTTCCTCTGAGTCCTCACTTTTCTATCTATATTTTTATCTTTTCTATTATTTCTTCTTTGACCCAGTCATTATTTAATAGCATATTGTTTAATCTATATATATTCATGTGTTTTCCTGCTTTCTTTTTGTAGTTGATCTCCAACTTCAAAGCTTTGTATTCAGAAAATACACTTTGTTATGATTTCAATCTTCTTAAATATGCTGGGTCTTAGGGAAGCTGGGATGGCTCAGCAGGTTAAGCGCTCACTTTGCAGCCTGGGAGACCAAGGATTGAATCCCGGCTCTGGCCCACGTGGACCCATATGCTGAACTGGGGTGTGCCCACTGTTCAGTTCTTGCTGGGGCCTATATGGGAGGCTCCTGGACGAGTTCCTGCCCTGCGCAGCCCCGCGCCCACCTGTGGAGTGAAACTATATGGAAAATTAATGCTGTCAACTATGGAGACTGCTCTGGGCCCTCCCCCTTCTTTCTGTCTCTCTCTGTCTCTCTCTCTCTGTCAAACAAACAAACAAACAAGCAAAAACAATAAAAATAAATTAAAAAATATATATCCTGGGTCTAGTTTTGTGTCACAGCATATAATCTATCTTTGAGAATGTTCCATGTGCACTAGAAAAAAATATATAGCCTTTTTGTTCTAGGAAGTATTCTGTAAATGTCAGTTATTCCAATGTCTCATTTTTTGTTGATAATTCCTTATTGATTTTGTGTTTAAATGATCTAGTTATGGCTGTCAATTGGGGTGTTTAGATCCTCTCTACTGTAATGGTGTTTTTGTCAGTTTCATTTTTTAGTTCTGTTGTTAGTTGCTTTGCATATTTTTGGTGCTTCTTGATTGGGAGCTGTCGCACCCAGAGATCACTCAACACCAATAGGCACTTGAAGAGAAGCTTTATTCCTGTGCAGGGTCTGACACACAGTCAAAGTGTGTGGCCCCCAGGTTTTTCATAAGGGGGCTTTTATAGTCAGGGCCAAGGGATGGAAAAGTACAGCATTTTAGTTTGTTGGCTGTGGCGCAGCTGTGCAAGCAAGCCAGTTACAGAGGTGGATATTCGCGGTTAGCTGTAAGCTGTTCTGACCCATTTGGGCATCCTGTTATTGCACCCCCTAGTTCCAGGAACGTAAGACCACCTGTTTTCCTGGGCCAACTTTAAAATTTTCCATCTCAGGACAGGTCATAACAGGAGCGTAATATTAATGTCTCACGTCTCCTTGTTTTATTTTTATTTTGTTTATGAAATGTCTATCTTTGTGTCTTGTTACCTTTTTATCTTGAATTCAGCTTCATCAAGTACCAGTAGAGCTACACCAACTCTTTTTAGATGCCATTTGTTTGAAATGTTGCTTTTCACTCTTTCACTTTGAGTCTGTATTTGTCTATAGCTGAGATGTATATCTAGAAGGCAGCAAATAGTTGGGCTCTGTTTTATGATCCAATTTACTACTTTATAACCTTTTCTCTCTATTTTTAGATTATTTTCACTGAGGGTAATTATTGATACATGAGAATTTCTTATAGCCTATTTACTTATTGTTTTCTGGTGGCTAAGTGACTCAATTATTTCTTTGCCTTTTTAGTTTCTGTTTGTTATTTTTTTGATGGTAATTTATTTGTTTCTTCTTGGTTTTTTTTTATGTTTCTGAGTTCTAGATTTTTTTCTGTAATGGTTATCATTAACTTTATCTAAAAACAGTCATATATGTAGCAGTTATTTTTATTAATCATGTTTCTTATCACTATTTCCCTTTGTAAATTCAGACCTTTGCATACTTTTTTTTTATGTTTTTGTTCTCACAAATTATTCTATTTAAGCTGTGAGTTGATTTCTGAATTGTATGTCTTATTCCCCTTTTTTTTTTAACTTTTTATGGTATGTTTAAGTGTATAGTGCCTTATTCTTTGTAGGAGTTGCCATTTCCTGCTTATGTCTCTGTTAGTAATCTTGCTCATGGTTTTCTATATTTGTGATTTTTTGTTTCAGGTCAAATAGCTTTCTTTAATATATCCCATAATGCAAGCCTTGTGGTTGCAAAAACAGACAAACAACCAACCAAAGAAACAAAGAAAAACACTGGGAGGGTATGTAGGAGGTGAGGTTTGGGAGGGTAGGAGGAGGTGTCCCGGCTCTGTATTTTTGTTTTCTACCTAAAGGTAAGGGATTACACTCTTCTGTATTTGATCTTTGCCAAGAGGTCTCTTCCCTGAGTACAGGTTCAGCCATATTATATGCTGATTCCTCAGGCAAAAATGCTCAGAGCCACAGAAAGCATACTTGACATTTCACTCATTTTTTCTCTGGGGACCTCAGTGAGCTCAAGGCTGTCTTTCAGCCCTCATTTCTGCACTGCCCCTTACCTTCCTTTTCTGTTTATTTCGTCCACCTTCAGATTTTTCAATGTGTGGTTCTCTTAGACGTCTTTATATGGTGTGTGGAAAAATCTTTGTTGAATTTTAGCTGTTTGTTTAGCTGTTTGAAACTTTCAGGGAAGGTTTCGAAGAGCTCCTCCTCTGCCGTCATTATTTTCTATCTTCTTTGTTTTGTTCTAGTTTTTCTTTATTATGTTATTCTCCTTCTAGCTTTTAGTTTAGTTTCTTACTGTTCTTGATGATTAGTATAAAATTATGTTGAAGATTTGAGATCTGTGTACTTTTATATATAAGTATTTACAGCTATAAATTTTTCTCTTAGCATCACTTTTGCTGCAGCACATAAGTTTTATTATATAGTGTTTTCATACTTGTTAATCTCAATATATTTTTTAAATTTTTGACATAATTTTTTAAGCCATTTGTTTTTTTTAAATGTTGTTTAATTTGTACATATTTTTGGATTTTTCAATGTTTCTGTTGCTATTGATTTCCAGTTTTGTTTTATTTATTTATTTTTTTGTGATCAGTAAAAATAATTTGTATTATTTTAATTTTTATATATTGATTGAGGTTTGTTTTGTGGCCTAACATATGGCCTATCTTGGAGAATGTTTCATGTGCACTTGAGAAAAATGTGTATTCTGTTATTTCTTGAAATGCGTTTTAGCTACTAGTCTCATTTGTTTATTTTTTCTTTTTTGCTTTTTTTCTAATTGTTCTGTCCATTAATGAAAGTCTCTACATATTTATTGTTGAATTGTTTAATTTTCCAAATCATGCTATTTGAATGTTACCCCAGTTTTTGGCTTTCAAAATTTCATATTGATGCATTTCAGTGTGTATCTTTCTTTCTTTTTTTTAAATTGTAGTTTATTTTATTTATTTATTTTTTAATATATTTTTTAATTTTTTTTAATTTTTGACAGAGAGAGAGAGAGAGAGAGAGAGATACAGAGAGAGAACTGAACTGGGGGAGCTCCCAGTTCAGCATATGGTTCCGCATGGGCCGGGGCTGGGATTCAATCCTCGGTCCCCGGCGTTGCAAAGTGAGCGCTTAACCCGCTAAGCCATCCGGCTTTCCCTCAGTGTGTATCTTTTTAAGCTTACTCTGTATGGGACTTTCTGAGCTTCTTGGATATGTAGATTTGTATTTTTCATTAAATTTGAGTAGTTTTGTACTATTGATTTTTCAAATATTTTTTCTACCTTTTTGTTTCTTCTTCTGGAATTTTTATTTTTGTGTATGTTGTTATGCTTAATGATATCCTCTAGCTCTTTGGGCTTTATTAATTCTTCTTAATTTTTTCATCTCCCTAAATAACCTATTTTTAAATTCATTGATTTTTTTCTTCTGCTCACTCATCTGCTGTTTCATCACCCTGGTATTTATTTATTTATTTATTTAAATTTTAGTAATGATTCTCTTCAAATGCAGACTTTTTATTTTATTTTTAAAAATAATTTATATTTCTTAGTTTGACTTTCTTCATTTGGTGAGACAATAGTCTCATGGTTTACTTATTCAAACTTAATTTTCTCTAGCTCTTTGAGTATATTTAAAATAAAATATATTCAGTAAGACCAATTTCAAGATTTCTACTTTTTGTTCTTTATATACTTTTTTTTTAATATATAATTTGTTTTTATTTTTTTTTTGACGAGAGAGAGAGAGAGAGAGAGAGAGAGAGAGAGAGAACTGAACTGGGGGAGCTCCCAGGTCAGCATGTGGTTCCGCACAGGCCGGGGCCAGGATTCGATCCTCGGTCCCCAGCACTGCAAAGTGAGCACTTAACCCACTGAGCCATCCCGGCTTCCCCATTTATATACTTTTTAATTATTAAATTTATTGGGGTGACATGGGTTGGTAAAAATAACGTAGATTCCAGGTTTACAATTTTGTATTATATTGCCTATTATTGCATTGTGCTCTCACCACACAGTCAGTTCTTTTTCCATCACCATGTATTTGATGCCTCTTTCTCCTTCCCACCTTCCTTCCCCCTTACCCTCAAGTAATCACTAAACTGTTAACTGTTCCAATGAGTTTTGTTTGTTAACTTCAGTTTGATATTCCACATATAAGTGAAGTCACCTGATTCTTGATTTTTTCAGTCTGATTTATTCAGCTTAACATGATAATCTCAATGTTTTTATTTTTATTCAGTGGGCCTTACATTTTTATTTGCCTATCTCCCAATATTAATGTGGAAACTGTACATTTTTAATATTATAATTTGGCTACTTTGGAATAAATTTTACACCTTAGGGTTTATTGTTGCTATTTGCTATGGTTGTCATTTATTTAGTGACTTTTGTGAACTAATTCAGTAAAGTCTGTATGTAACCTTTGTCAAGTCTGACCAATATATGAATATCTGTCACATTTTGTAAGTACTACTGAAATTGACAGATTTTTTTAAAGGCTTGCAACTTCCTCTATTATAAAACAATAAATATAATGATCATTTTCCTATCTTTGCAGATTTGTTCTTTGTGAATTGGAGGACACTTGCAACCCTCAGTTAGACACATTAGCGTTACGTCTTAATCTTCACCTCCTGCCTGTGCAGAGCTGTCGGTCAATCTGGGGTTAAGGTGTAGGTTGTTATCAGTTACTTTTTGTGTATACACTTAACCCTAAGAATGCACATATTATTATAGAGTGCCACAAATATGGGTAGCTTTTCAAATTCCTTAATACTCAATTTACTTTATTTTTTAATTTATTTTATAAATCAATGGTTAAATTTACTGGGAGGGTGATATTGGTTGGTAAAAATAGGTTCCATATGTAAAATTCTACATTACGTTGTCTATGTATTGTATTATGGAAGTGATAGAAAGATAACTGACTCTGGGTGGTCAAATTACTTTATTATCCAGATTTTCTGCTCAGCTTTTAGTTCAGGAGTGGCGAACCTTTTGGCGATTGAGTGCCAAAGTTTATGAAATAAGAGTATACTCGCTCGACTCACATGCCAACCCATCGAGTGAGATAGAGGTATCAATTATTTTTATGTCTATAAAAGCATAAACAATAATTTTTAAATGGTATTCACAGCTCCGTGTGCCGAAATAATTGCTCCGCGTGCCACTTTGGGCACGCGTGCCAAGACTCGCCAACCCCGTTTTAGTTTGTTCTTTTTTTTTTTTCAACTGTTATCTTCTACCCACTTAGAGGCACCAGAAACATTTTTTTTTAATGTTTCTGACAGAAATATCATGGGTAGCTGCCTCAGCATGGGGCAAGTTCTGAGTCATGAAATAAAAAGGTAAGATTCTGTAGTTGTTTTTCATTGAGCCACCACAGGGATCAAAACTGAGAACTATATTTTATGAGAATAGGGTTTCTTTTATTTCCTCTAATATTAAAAGATCTATACTGATAGTATAGGCTGTTCTCTTCAAGGCCACTGCCAAAATGGGGAGAAGATTCTGTGACAAGTGTAAATAAAGATCTCTCATTCAGTCTTAGTTGTGTGTTTTAACTAAACATTTCATTTTTTGTTAAAAATTGTTTATTAATTTTTAATGTTATGGTTTAGTTGATCCTTAGCTTTTGCCAATTTATTCACAGATTTTGTGGTGAGAAAAGCATTTTGAGTTTCCATTCTACCATTTTATCGATGTCAGTAAGTTTTTTGTTTTTAGGTTAACAATTTTTACACATTATCAAAATTAGTTTAATATCAAGTATTTTGGAGTCATCTTAGAAATGCAAAATTATTTGAAAATGACAAATATATTTCATGCAAATTGCTACTCTATGAGAATAAAATAGAAACATCCTATGATAATATAAATATGTGAGCTGATGAATTTGCTTCCACTTTGATAGAAAATAAATAAGAATATATATTTTAATGAAGTAAGAATATATATACCTACATCATTTATTTTCAAAGGTGCATAACTGTTTTCCTACAAAAGCAGCACACATTTTAATACCTTTTCACCAATGCTGCAATAGTTTTTGAAATTTGTTCTTAAAAAAGTCAGTGTTTTGTTTCTGAAATAATTTTTTCACTCCAGCCTTTACCTATTCATCACAAATGAACCGCTTTACCCAGCATCTTACTGTACTCATATCAACACACGGATCACCATAAATGGCTTACATCCATATGTGAATTTCAACTGAAGCAATTTTCCCACTGTAAAGAATTTAATACTAGTATGCTATTTGAACCAAATGTCTAAACACTCTTACATGTTAATGTGAAATGTGTAAAAAATGTAAGCATGTGTATGTGAAAGGTCAAAAATGATGGAGGGAAGATACCATATGACTACACAAAAATGGTTCTAATCTGATATGTCTAATGTAACAAAAATATTATAGTAAAGTCAAAATTTATAAGCCCACCATTATATATTCCAAAAAGCTATAACAAAATCTACCCATTTAGTATAAGACTTGGGTAAGGCAGGGGAATTACAAAGAAAGATTGTTCTTTAAGCACACACATACACCTATAGCTACAATCATATGAGTGGAACATTAAATAATTTATTTTTGTGATCAGGAACCTGTACAGTCTGCTATCAGCACTACTATTCAGTAGTTTCTGATCAGCACAATCGGGCAAGGATAATAGAATCAAATGTATAAATATTACAAGAAAAACTCTCATTTATTCTTAGACTACTTTATTGTGTATATAAAAATCCAAAGATTCTATAAATTAAGTATCTAACATAAGTAAAGGACTTACAGGTTTGCTAGGTAAAATAAAAATGCAGTTGAGGCTTTATACAGTATTGCTTATCACATAGAAAAATGTGGTAAACACCACACCATAGCTGAAGATTTAATTTCTCTGTATTAAGAACACTATTTTTGTGTATGTTTGGCAAAGAACATGTTTGCAAAATCATTTTTCAAACAATACAATATTGCAAAAAAATCAAGAATTGCTTGATGATATTATAGCTATAATAGTAGATAGAATTAGAAAAATAAATTTATTTTCTATCCAGGTCAATGAAAGTGTAGATGTTGCTGATTTATCTATTTTGTTCATCCTTGAGAAGTACTTGGTAGGTCATAAAATTGAGGATAACTTGTTTTGTTACTGATTGACTGTATACTACAGGTGAAAATATTCTTATACAATCATGAGTATTTCATTGAAAAGGGCATTAGGTGTTTGAACTGTGCTGTATGTACTGACAGAGGCAAGCCTATATCAGGTTATTTTAGAGGCCTTCATGGCTAAATTAAAGAAGTAGCTCCCCATGTGCCATGGAGTCATTGCTGCCTTTATAGACAAAGTCTTACAGACAAGCTTCTTCCTAGTGAATTGAAAGATGTTCTCAATGACTTTGTAAAATTTATACATTTTATTAAATCACAACTACAAACTCCAGATTGTTTAAAGCACTGTGTGAAGAAATAAACAGCATTCATAGCACATTACTTTTACATTTTGAGGTAAGGTGGCTATCTCATGGCAAAGTACTTACATGTATATTTGAACTTAGACATGAAGTCCAGGTACTTTTAGAAGACAATTATTTTTCTCTTGCTTCTAAGTTTCAAGACAGTGATTCACTTCAAAGTCTTGTGTATTTATCATATATATATTTAGAAATAAACAAACTCAACTTGGGACTTCAAAAACAGCTCAATCTCTATATTCAAACTAACCTACAAAATTGAGTTAATGATTAAACTGACTTTTGGAAAGCAGGTACTGTAAGAGGTGAGCCTGAGATGTAGACAGAGCTCAGTAGGTTGAGTGTTTGGCTTGCAACCCTAAGGTCCAGGGTTCGAATTCCTGCCCTGCCCCATGCAAACCTATATGTTCAACTGTGGAGCAACTGGTAACCACCATGGCCTATAAGTGAAGGATCTCAACTCTCATGTGGGAGACCCCCAGTTTGGTTCCCACACTGAGTGGCCCCACACCCACCTCTGTGGAATGAAACCATTTTGCAACTACTAATATACTGCTATGGATACTGCTTTGGGCCCTCCGCCCTTCTCTCTCTCTCTCTCTCTCTCTCTCTCTCTCATACACCTCTTGAAAAATAAATTATAAGTTCGTTTCATACGTGATCATCATCAATATTTCACTGTTACAAATATTGTAAAATTAAATCAATGGTTTGTACTTTTAGTGTAATTTAGTGTAATTATTTTTCTTTTGTAACTTCTTACATCATTTTTACACTTTTACATTAAGATAGACACTGAACAAAAGTGTCAGTGTTTGAGAGCAACTATTTTGGGCTTAAAAAGGATACACAAGTGGAAAAAGGTTGAGAACCACCATGTTAGCTATACAATTTAAAGGCATTTTAAATGCACTTGTTGACTAAGCAAAGCATACTCTTCACTAGTTTTTTACCGCGGCATTTTTGGTACCAAATTATGAAACTTTTGTTGTCAGTATTTCAAGAAAAAATTGCAAGATAATAATTTCATCCAATTTTGTGTATGATTCATTAGTTGTTATTGATTGCATATTCAAATAACCCAAGGACCTACTTATTATTTCAGTTGGCAATTAAGGTATTTCATTTATTATAGTCTACACATTAAATTTAATTGAATTGCCTCAGATTATTTTGTTAATCAGTGTTAACCCTGTGGAGGTTACTTTAATAAAAATACAGTATAAATCACCTATAGAATTACATGTATTATTAGAATGTGTTGAAATATTAAATAACTTAAAAACAGTAAATATAATAAAATACATAATTACAAAAATTTAGTTATAACATAGAAATTATTAATCTTTTGCATTTCAACACATACTAGTAATGAATGTATTTTTTTATACACATGACTTATGCTTTAATTTTATTGACCGAGACCTCCACTGGGTTAATCAGCTTTACTGTTATGATCTGAAACTAATTTGTATTACAAAATGCTTTTAAATAGCAGAATACTATTTATTTATTTAATCAGCCATTGATATTATTTCATAATTTTATTTGTATTTAATCTTCTGTCACTGATATTTTAATATACAATTAATATTTTATATATTACCATTAGTGAATTATTAAATACATGTAATTTTTGCATCAGCTGATAAGTACATGTTTACACCATGGTTAAAACTCTGACCTAACACTTTTATTATGTGCTACAGAATGATTCATTATTATATTCATGGGAGTTATTCCTACACATAGGTGACAAGCAGTATATTATTTTTTTTTTTTCATTAACGAATTTTTTTTAATTAATTTTCAGTTTAATTTGTTTTCATTTTTTTTTTGTTTGTTTGTTTTTAAATTTATTGTTAAATTTGATGAGGTTACATTGGTTGGTAACAATTAGACAGTTTACAGATGTACAAGTCCACATCACATCATTCATGCATCATATTATGTGCCCATCACTCAGTATCAGTTCCCCTTCCATCACCTTATATCTAGTGCCCACTCCCACCTCCCCTCACAACTGTCCCTCCGCCCCTCCCCCCTATCCTGGTAACCACCAAACCATTGAGTGTGTCCATAATGCTGGTGCCCTCTCCCA
>PVKE010022844.1:0-25213 GCA_004027555.1 Craseonycteris thonglongyai
TGGTACCCCTATTATTCTAATATTGTTCTTTCTGATGGAGTCAGAAAGTTCTTGTAGGGCTCTTTCATTTCTCTTGATTTTCCTTTCCCTTTCTTCTTCCCTCTGTGACATTTCCATGTTTGTATTTTCAATTTCACTCATCCTTTCCTCTAGCTGGTCAGCCCTGTTTCCTATGCTGGTCAGTTCTTTTTTCAGCTCTTCCATGTTGCCTTTCATTTCAAGGAGTTCCTTTTGGTTCTGCTCTAGCTTCTCAATTTTGTTGGTAAAGTACTCATTTTACTCAGCAAATTTCTTGTTGAGGTCATTTAACTGTGTCTGGGTACTTTGCCAGCATTAAGTGAGCTCTCTGAGTGTCTTGATTAATGCAGCCCTGAATTCTGTTTCACTTAAATTTGATTCCAAGTGTGCAAGGTCCTTTACTAAAGACTGCCCCTGATCTTCCGGAGGGACTTTGGATTCTGAGGTGTGCATTGTGTTTGATGTGGTTCTTTTTGCTTTCCGCATGAGTTTTTTTTCCCTCTGGGGGTTTGCCTATCAGATGGGCTTCTCTTTATTTTTTCTTTTGGGCTCAGTTGTGGGAGAAGGAGATTTTGGGAGAGGATTGGGGGAAGCAGACAGCTTCTGTGTCCTGGGGCACTTCAGGTTGCTATCTTAGCTGTTAGATAGCAGGGTTGTAAAGGTGTGGCTAGGGGTGGGGGCATGTGAGTAGGAGCTAGGGCGGGCCTGAGACACAATAGCAGATTCCTCTTTCAGCAGGGGGGCTGGTGGTTCAGTGCGGGTGGGGCGCAAGAGCTCCGGTCTTTCTCTCCTCTGCCTGGCTGCCCTCCTTGAATGGTATCTGTAAGCCACGCCTGCACAGCAGCACTTGGATGGGCTGGGGCTTGGTAGAAGCCCTGGTCGGCTGCAAAGTCCCGCGCACAGGCAATGACACCACGGCGACCCGGTGGGCAGCCCAGTTGCGCGCGTGGGCTGCAGCGCCCCAGAGGCCGGGTGGGCAGGACACCAAAGGCTGGTCTTATGCGCAGGCAGCGGCGCTGCGGCGGCCTGGTGAGCAGGGCGCCAAAAGCCAGGTAGCGCGCTGGCGAGCAGGCAGCGGTGCTGCAGAGGCCCGGTGGGCGGGGCGCCGAAAGCCCAGTTGTGCACTTGCGTGCTGGCAGCAGTGCTGCAGCGGCCTGGTGAGCGAAACACCAAAAGCCCAGTTGCGCGCTGGCAGCGGTGCAGCAGCGGCCCAGTGGGCGGGGCGCCGAAAGCCCTGTGTGCACAGGCTGTAGCTCGGGCGGCAGCCGCTCTACGCTCCCGGATCTGTTGAGACCGCCGGATTCACTCTAAGCACGTCCAATGCAGCTATGCCCACTCACGCCCCAGCACTCACTCCATGAGCCCTGTCCTCAGAAGGCGCTTCTTCACAGTCAATCTCCTTTGTAAATCAGGGGTGCTGAGCTGTTGCGGGCTAGTGCCCTGCTCTCACCCCGCCCACTGGGAAGTGCAGTCGCCCTGCTCCACAGTCCCTGCTCCACTTTAGGCTCTGTGATCTGATTAGGGCACTGTGTGCTATCCCTTGAGTTTGGATGTTAAATTGTCCACAGTCTTGTGGGGATTCCACGCTCCCTAGGTCTCGGCTTCCAGCCCGCCCTCGATCCAGCTCCACTTTGTCCGTAGTCCCCCAATCCCCCTTTGTTTTTGCCAGCCCTGGGCCATGCTCCGAGTCTCTGTCCCTGAACCGCTGCTTCTCCTTCCCTGTCCCGCTCTCCCCTTTTTTCTCTAACCTTTGTGTGTTGTTCTTCGTTGTGTGGTTCTCTTAGTTGAGGTTGCTTCTCAGGGTTTCCCCTGTGGATTCCCCTCTGTTCACAAGGCCCTTCCCAGGCAGTTTTTGGCGTTCTCCTCTCATGCCGCCATCTTGGATCTCCTCTTTTAACAGTGAGCATCATGTGTTTGTAAAACTGCTTTCTCGGGTGCAGGGTAGGAAAGACTAGCTTAACTGTGCTGAATAGCTCCTCTAGTGATGTAAGTTTCTGATTCATTGTCTAGCCTTGAACACGTGTCAGTGCACCTTATGAAAACCTAAGCCAATTTAGTTTAAAGCAGAACTCAGAAAAGTTCTTGTATCATATACGTTAAGAGGGTTTCTTTGGGCAAAAATTGCGGTTACACAGTGAATGAATTCTGTTCTCAAAGATAGCCTCTTCTTCCAAGCTTATGTAGTGGTGACTCTACTTGGGCAGGTCTTCTATCCTCTGAAACAAAACTTGTAGCTATGTAGAAGCCCAGACAAAGAAGTTGAATCACCTTCTTAGGGAAATTAGGTACACAAATATCCTTAGGGCATCAATTACAGATAAACTACACTCTGAAAAGTGTGAAAAAATCTAAACCAATGTTCTTTTGGCAACGTAAAGTTATTTCTATTTGTCTTGTCATATTAAGAATTATATGATAATGTACCATATTTTACTGTGTATAAGATGCCCCCATACATAAGATGACACCTACTTTTCTAACTTAGCATTAAGAAACCAATACATGGTTTACTTCGTGTATAAGATGACCTCCAATTTTTGGTTGAACAATTTTAGACAAATGTATTTTCTTATACACAGAAAAATACAGTACATTAGAATTGCCATAACATAAAACCATGTGACATATTAATAATGCTTTAAATGGTTTTTTTGTTTTTTTAAAAATATTTTTATTTATTTATTTATTTTTGACAGAGAGAGAGAGAGAGAGAGAGAGAGAGAGAGAGAGAGAGAGAGAGGGAGAGAGAGAGAGAGAGAGAGAGATACAGAGACAGAGAGAGAACCGAACTGGGGGAACCCCCAGTTCAGCATATGGGTCCGCACGGGCCGGGGCAGGACTCGATCCTTGGTCCCCGGTGCTGCAAAGCGAGTGCCCAACCCACTGAGCCATCCCGGCTTCCCTACTTTGAATGTTTTAATGAGAACATTATTTGGCTTGTTTATCTTTTCACAGATCTGTCAGTTTCCTTTGATGTCTCACAGTTTACATTTCATTTCACTCTCATTTTCAATTTTTCCTGTGCCATCTGAGTTACCTGACAAGTGGTTCTTTGTCTCCCAGAGCCACAAAATGAAAAGGCCATTGTAAATGCCTGCCTCATGAGCATACTCAGGTAGTATCTTAGTTGCTGGCTGTTTTCACACATCTTGTTCCCTCAGAGTCTGACTGCTACCTTGAGTTCTGCATTATCACACTCTTTTGATATAATTTTCAAAACTGCTTTTATTTTTCCATTCTGGTTGTAAAAGTTTCCTGATGAAGACAACTTCACTTCCAGAGTTCTCACTATTTGGTGTGGTTTATTCGTAGTTGCAACATAGATGGTAGATAGTCGTTTCTTGACTCTTATGCTCAGCAAGTGTTTAAGTGGCTGTCTTGAAAAAGAGTTAGGGGGCAAAAGAATTGTATCAATGTATCACATCTGTGTCTTTGTACGCATGTATTTTATCCTGGACTATACTTCCTTTTCCTAGTACATCTTCCTAGCTAAGAGTGAAGGAATGGTCCCATAGATTGAAATACCATTTCTGGAAATTTATTTCTTACTGAGATTAAATGAGCCAAAGAAGATGGCATCTTATAAGATTGTTAAAGAGTCGTATACATTGCATTTATGTTGCCAATAATATACCAATTGGTTTGCATTATTTAACAATTAGCATGTTGGCAGACTATTTTGATTTTTGGAAGGAGACTTCCTGAATCTTAATAATTATTGGAGATATCATCTACAATGAGTTTTTATTTTAATGAAGACCCTAGTACCTCCTAGCAGGCAACAAAAGATGCCAAGCCTAAGTTTCACAAAGGAGCGTAGACAGCAAAGGAGAAGGCGGTGCAATGAAGTGCTTAGTTGTGGTCTCTGTGGTCAGACTGGTCAGCTTTAGAAACTCAGCTGTGGAATGTATGGCTGGTGGGACCATGGGAAAGTTATTTCCCTCTCTAAGCCTCTGTTACCTCATCTATGAAAATGGAGTAAGTTTATTAAGAAAATTCTGTAAAGTGATGCAGCTAAAGTTTTAAGCAGGGGAAGCTGGGATGGCTCAGCAGGTTAAGTGCTCATTTTGCAGCCCTGGAGACCAGGGATCGAATCCCGGCTCCAGCCCATGCAGACCCATATACTGAACTGGGGTGTACGTCCAGTTCAGTTCTTGCCGGGGCCTATGTGGGAGCCCCCAGCCCAGTTCCTGCCCTGCACAGCCCCATGCCCACTTGTGGAGTAAAACTATATGGAAAACTAATGCTGTCAACTATGGAGACTGCTCTGGGCCCTCCCCCTTCTCTCTGTCTCTCTCTGTCTCTCTGTCTGCCAAGAACCAATAAATAAATAAATAAATAAATATCTATTAAAGTTTTAAGCAGAGTGCTTGGAGGAGAGTCCACTTTTAATAAAAAGCACCTAAACAGGCATTTCTCATTAATTTTGGCTGTTCACTAACTTCACTACTTACTATGTTCATCAAATTCTTTCTTTCCCAGCCTCCCTGGCTGCTAGGGTGACCACATGGCCCAGGCTCAGCCAAACACTTATACATAGTCTGTGAGTCAGCCATTTGAGTTACAGAGGAGCATATGGGAGAATGTGTTTTGATGGAAGAGAATGGTAGTTGTAACCACTTATGCACATGTTGGTAATGGGTAGCAGTGCTCTGGAGGTCTCCAGAGTTATGTCTCCTTATTCCTACCATTCTAGATCTGGTTCTCCAGACTTCCTAGCACTTCCTTTTATCTTTCAATAAGAAGGAATTACTTTTCACTGCTTAACTTTAAGAACTCTACCAACTGGGAGACTATTACTATATCAATTTTCAAGCTCCATACTTTTAGGGAACTCATCTTGAGACATTTTCTGGTAGGATTATTATTTTATTTTATCTTAAGGACAGGTAGTGTGTCTGCCCTGTTTACCCTGTATCCTGCATGCCTAGGAAATTTTCTGGTTAGTAGTAAATGCTTAATAAATATTGACTGAATACATAGTGAATTATGGGTACAGAGTGAGCAACTATAATGACATACTATATTCTCTTTCCCAAAGGGTAACAAACTATATATAAAGTAATCACAAGGTGTTATCTCCACTATAAGAGAAAGTGAAGGGTGGAATAATATGCTCTTTGACACTTCTTCAGTACAAAGATGAACATTTTCTAGAAAAGGGAAGAATCTGCTAAACAGAAACTTCTATACTTAAATATATTGGTAATGCCAAATTAGGAAAATCAAAATACCCTTTCTCTTATGATAAATATCTAAATAATCACATACACACACACAATATTTGGAAAAAATTCAGCCATTGTCAATATAAAGAGAATGACTACATGGCTCGATACAATGTGTGTGTGTGTGTGTGTGTGTGTGTGTGTGTGTGTGTATATATAAGTTTTATATATAATTTCTCAAGCATCAAAAGACAAATAAAATAATGAGAAACTATCAGACTGACGTCCAAAAGAGGAGGGACCCAGAGAGAATTGCACATCAGTTGGGACTATTTTTTCCCTGATGACATTTACTGATCTACTATACCAGCTGAAAAATTGAACACTACTGGAGGCCTCCCAGTGCTAAGGGGGAAACAAATGAACTGTAACGTCCACCAAAAGCAGGCAGCTATGTAATCCACATTCTGGCTTTGGACTGAGACCTAAAAGCAGTGTCTTAGGAGTCAGTTAGTTGGAAGTAAGTCCTCACAGTGACTGCATCCTAGCTTTATACCACTGAGCATCCTAGAAAAACTCAAGCTTTGAAATATTGGATTGAAGTTGTCTTAGATGGCCAGCATTCCCAGAGGCCTAGCTAAAGGAAATAAAACCTTCTCCAGAAAATTACTTTATGTCTCAAATTGTTTTTACAAATAATTTTTCAAATACATGGGAAGGAACAGTGGTAAGAAAGATAGCATGAGAAACATCCAATCAGAAATTACAGAAAACAGAAACATACTCTCAAGGAGCCCAGATATTGAAATTATAATACATAGATTATAAAATAATGTCTGCTCTATTCAAGGAGATAAGGGATGGGTATGAAATTTGGAACAGAAATTATAAATTTAAATAAAACAAAAATAGAAATTTTAGAATCAAAAATACAATAATAAAAACTTAAAACTTAGTTGGTAAGTTTAGAAGTAAATTAAAACAGCTGAAGATGAGGAGTAGGGAGGGAGCATCAAATATGTGGTGATGGAAAGAGCTGACTCTGGGTGGTGAGCACATAATGCGATGCATAGACAATGTCATGTAGAATTGCACACCTGGAACCAATGTGATTGTTATCAACCAATGTCATCCCAATAAATGTAACAATAAATAAAAAATATAAGAACAGCCGAAGAGAAGAAGGTTGGTAGGAAGAATTTATCTAGAAAAAGAAAGCATAAAGTGACAAAAAAATTAAAATGTAAAATAAAAAGTAAGAGACATAGCTTAACTTATTTTTAATTGGAAGAAAGAAGATAAAAACAGGGCAGAGGCAATTTAGAGAATATGACTTAGAAATGTCCAGAACTGATATCAATTCACAGTTAGAAGTCTAATGAATCCCAAGTAGGATAAATAAATAGAAACCCAAATCTAGATAGTGAAATTGCAGAGAACCAAAGCTAACAATCAGCCAGAGAAAGAAAGATTCCCTTCAGAGGAGCAAGAACCAGACTAACAGCTGCTATAGCAAGAGCAAATGTGGAAGCTGAAAGAAGGTAATATAATTTTGGTACGCTAAAAAAAAGTAGTAATGACTAATTTAGAACTTTTACCCCTTGAAACACCCTATAGAAAGAAGTCAAAATAAAAGTATTTTCAGACAAATAGAAACTCACAGAATGTGTCACAAGTCAGTCTAAACTAAAGTTCATTTTAAAAGTATTTCAGGAGACAGAAGGACAATGATCAGAAATGGTAGGTCAGAGATGCAAGGCAAGAAAAGCTGTGAGCATGTGTGTAAAATATAAATGAGAGGTGACCATGTAAGCAAAAGAAATATCTTGTGGCAATTATAAAACAATGTAAAGAGAAACTAGTACATTTGCACAGAAATGGAGAGGGAGTGAATTAGTTTAAAGAGTTCCAAGGTCTTAGCATTGCTGGAAGAAGAGTAAATGAGCATGAATCTTTGACATTAGACTTTGGTAGGTCAAGGAGGCATGTTGCAATTTCTATAACTACTACAAATTGTAAAAGAGTGTGTAATTCTCAAACTCATAGAAAGAAAAAATAAAATTATAAAAACTCATTATTCCAAAAAATAGTAAGAAAGTTAAAAAAAATACAAAAACAGTTAACAAAATTTAAAATTGCATGATTTGAAATCTAATAATTGTATTAAACATAAATAGACTAAATACTCCAGTCAAAAGAAAAATGTTTTCAGAATGGATTATAAATAACATAATATTAGAATATAGGCAGCATATAAGAAACATATCTAAAACATGAGAGTAATGAGGAGCTGAAAGCAACAGAAGAGAAAAGATTTACCACGCACGTAAAGAAAGTTGGTATGGTCATATTAATAAAGGACAGATTACTGAAGATGATGTAATCACTTTAAAATGAATAAAAGTTCAGTTGACCAGAAAGATGAGACTTCCTATTTGTTTGTATTTAGTAACATGCCTAAATTGAACACAACCATCAGAAAAAAATAAACACATTCACAATCATAGTGAGATTTTTTTAAAATACATTTTCTCTACAATATATAATAATGGGCAGATAAAAATTAGAAAAACAGAAAATGCTAAAACATGATAGGCAAATCTTACCTCTATGTGTTTTACCTCACGAAGTGAGCCAAAATCAAAAGGGCTTGGAAAACGCTGATCTTCCTACACAATGCAAGAATTCTTCCCATTTCTCTGTCCTAGCCATGACTTTGTCATCCACCAACTGCCCAGGACAGAAGTCTGGGAATGCTCCGGACTCCCGTGATTCCTCACGTCCCCTAATGTGCACACTGAGTCTCTGTCCTGGAAGAGACAATGGTCCCCTCGGCTTGGAGCACTTCTGTCCAGACTGCCACCTTAGCTACTACTCAGCTTATTTGTCATCCACACACCAGGAAGCAGTGGTTGGACCAGCCTGTACCTCCATTGATCAGCCCAGGCAGGCTGCTTCCATGGTCCACACTCTTTCCCTAGTTTTAATTATACTGACTCAAAAAGCTGTGCATTTATTTTAGGACTTGATGCGTTTTGCCACAAGCCCTCCAGGAAAGTAAAACCAACATTCCTTCGAGTGTTCGTGAGAAGGACCAATTTCCCAAATATTTGATAACACTGGCTATTATTATTAGACACAGGAACAATATGTCAATTTCAAGAAAGTAATTAGTAAGTTGTGTTTTAATCTCCAGATCTTAGACAACTAGTGACACTGAACCTATTTTTCTTCTCAATTTTTTAATTAAAAACCGTTTTTCTGGTATGCTTAGCTTTTTCTTATTTATTTGCTTATAGCTCCTCATGAAAGAAGGTCAATAAAATAACATTTATTATATAGATTGCAAATACTTTTTTCCAGCTTGAATATTCCTTTATCTGTGTGATGGTATCTGGTTTATGTATTGGTTTGCTTGTTTATTACCTGTCTCTTCCCATTAGAACATAAGTTCCATGAACGTGAAAACCTTCATTTATCTTGGTTACTGCTACGTCCCTAGCACTTACTATTAATACAAGGCATGACACATAGTAGATGATCAACAAATATTTGTTGAAAGAATGAAATACATAAATACCCACTATGAGCCAGGCCTTATGTGGTGCTAAGGACATGGAGGTAAAAGAAACAGTCCCTGACTTCATGACACTCACAATCCAGGGGCATATGCTCAGAACCATGAAACTGCAGGCTTTCAGAGCTGATAAGATTCTTATACAAAGGGGATTGAGACAGAGGGAGGCACCCCCCCTTACCCCTGACCCCTGCTATGCATGCTCTTGTGACAGTCCCTGATCTTGGATATACTGTAAGCGAGTCCTTATAACTGATTTCTAACAATAGAACATAGCAAAAACAATGGGATGCCACTTCCAAGATTAGATTACAGAAAGATTGTGACTTATGTCTTGCTCACTCTTTCTCACTGTCTCTCACAGGCTTTGCTCTGAAGAGAAGCAAGCTGCCATGTTGTGACTGTCGTGTGGAAAGGGCCACCATGCAAGAGACAGAAGAAGACAAGCCAGTGAAAAACAGAAACCATCAGATTAATAGGCTTCAAAATTGAGCATGAGGGAGTTTGGAAGCAGATCATTTCCCAGTCAAGCTTTTAACTGAGATCACAACCCTGGCCAGTAACCTGGCTGTAATGTCCCTAAAGATCTTGATCCGGTGGCACCCAGCTAGGCCTCACCCTGATTCTTGAGCCCTTGGGACTGTGAGATAGTACATGTTTGTTGTTTTAAGCCACTAATTTGGGGGGATAATTTTTAAATCAGCAATAGATAACCAATACAGAGATCAGTGAGTATATGCATATTTTTTCCAACTTCATACCCACAGTAAGGTAATGGAGAGCTATACATAGAACTCACATTTCTCACTTCCATGATGCCTCATGCAATTATCTCTTCTTATAAAAGGAATGGAAAAGAAGCAAAGTTATAAAAGTAGGAAACACGTTTAGAAATGGATGCATGTCAAAGAGAAAGCATCAGCCCTATGAAACATTGATGCTGTCTTGCTAGGACTTCAAAACAGAAAAATAACTGCAATATCTTTAGAGATTTTCAGCAGCAATTGAGGAATGAAGCATTAATCTTTTCCCACTGCTACTCTTTCTCTTTCCCCATCTTGCACTTCTGACACACTCCCTAAGGTTGTCATCTCTGCAGAAACAGCTGCAGAACCAGAAACAGAAGACTTAGGAGACATCCATGAGTGGTAAAATGAGAACAGAAGAATAATGGAACATAAGTTCTGTCTTTTCTTTTTTCTTCTTCTGTTTTTAACCTCAGTAGGTTCTTATAGAACAGCAGCAAGTAGCTAGCCACCTCATAAATGATTGCAAGTAAACTATTTGCGTTGACAGATGCATGCAGAAAAATTCACTCACAATCTACTTTTTTATTAAAAGATTTATTTTATTGTTTGAGAGAAGGGGGGAGAGAGAGAGAGAGAGAGAAAGAGAAAAAAGGTGGGAGGGCCCAGGGCAGTCTTTATAGTTATACATCATTAGTTGTGACGTGGTTTCATTCCACACAGGTGCATGCTGGGCGAGGAGTAGGAACTGAATTGGAGGCCTCCTGCATGGGAGGTGAGAACTTTCCCCACCATCTGGAGGGTATCAGTTGTGCCACAGTTCAGCATCTGGATTGCATGGGCTGGGCTGAGATTTGATCCCTGGACCTTGCAGTTGTAAGGCAAGTACTCACCTTGCTGAGCTATCGCAGCATCTGTCTCAGAATCTGCTTTTAGAATTATCCAGAAAACAAAATGAAAATTGCATCTCCATTAAGTTCAGGCCCTCAGCTTTATAGAAACTCCCATTGTTAGAATGGACCTGATCAATGACACAACAGAAACTCTATGTACGGTAAGTGAGTGAGAATAACTCATCAGGATCACATGAAAGGATGCTGGTTGAGGCATTGAGAAAACTCTCAGGTATAATGAACACCTGAGAGTTAGTGCGACTATTGAAGAAAGGTCTGAATAATCACAACTTCTACTACATAACATATTTTTTGTTGGCAGCCGTGTCCCCAGCTTTTTATTTAAACCCCAACTTGATTTATTTTTCTGTAGTTTACCTTCCAGACAGTGGTAGCTATATGACAAAGCACTGACCAATGAGATGAAAGATGAAATCTATGATAAAACTTTTAAGAAAAATACAAATTTCCTGATTTAAAAAAAGAAAAGAAAAGAAAAGCTTAAAAGGCGTATTTGTTTGATCTCCTTCTTCACTCTTTCCCTTTTTGCTTGCCTGGAATGCAGTTACAATGTCTGCTAATGCAGTAGCCATTTTGTGACTGTAGGGAAAATCTATTTGCCAATGGTAGTGGAGATGGACAAATCAGATTCCCTGATGGCATTCTTATACCACTCCATTGGCACTGAGCTGCTACCTCTAGACCTTTTGTTTTGTGAGCAAAAATAACCATTTTACTTAACTAGTCCATGATTATAATGGTTCTCTCTACTCATAGTTGAATCCAATCATAGCTAATTTATCTACAAAATACATATTATCTATAAAATACATATTTAATCAACTATATGTAAAATTAATAATAATAAAGTGTGTTGAGTTGCAGGTCTCTGCTGTTTGACAAGGTTCACCCTCTAGTTAAGTGTTCTGTTCATATCTGCAGCCTCACAGCACACAAGGTTCAAATGTGTGGTACAACAAAATAGTAAATTCTGAGACGTCATCAAGATGGCAGCATGAGAGGAGCTCTTGAAACCTCTCCTGTAAAGACAACAGTATAAACAACTAATATCCAACCCAATAATCTCTAAGTAGCGCACAGCCTTGGCTGAGGGACCCACTCATCACAAGAAAATCCCTAAAGCTGGAGAAATGGAGGCGAGTGAGAGAGAAAGAAAGGGAGCCATGTGGAGACCCTCCATGGAGTGCAACCCGAAGACCCACCCAATGATGACCCAGAGGCTGAGCTGAGTCCAGCAGAGGAGAGACTGATGGAGGTGGGAGTGCGGGGACGCGGGTTCAGGAGCAGAATGACTCTGGATGGGTGGGAGGCCTGGAACAAACAGAGGCAGAGGTGCAGACGCCAGAGCACAGGGTGGATGGAGAAAGCAGGCGTGGCTGACGGTGGTGAGAGGCCCCGGTGGGAGTGCGGGGGGCTCAGTTGGGGCGTCGTGAGGGCGGCCAGAGCACAGGGCAGGAGGCTGGAGCGAGGCACCAGCAGTAGCCAGAGATGGTGGGGGTGACCAGAGTGAAGATCCAGCTGCCAGTGCTTGAGTCAGGTGGCTGGAGCTGGGGGCCTACAGAGCATGAGGCCAGCAACTGGAGCCCAAAGCAGGTGTTCCAGTGGCTGGAGCACTGACACCAGGACTGTGCTGGCGGCTGAGGCGCAGAGTGGCCCTCAGTGAGGTGGGGCCCCAACTGGAGCACTGCGTAGCTTTGGACATAGAGCCTGGTTGCTTCCCCTTGCTGTCTCCCAGGGCTCGCCCCACAGGCCTCGCCTACAGCGGGCCTTCAATGAGCTGCCGCCTGGAAGCCACCATTACCCTGTGATACAATCAGACCTGCGACTTTCCCAACAAACGCCACCCCACTCTTCCCACTGAAACCAGCAGAGGGAAGCCGCCATTGCCCTGTGATGCAAAATCCGACCTGCACCTTCCCCAACAAACCCTGCCCCCTCTCTTCCTGCTGAAGCCAGCAGTGGGAAGCTGCCATTACACTGTGACAAAAACAGACCTGCACATTTCCAAACAAGCCTCACCCCCCCACCAACCCCATCCCCCTGAAGCCAGCAAAGGGATATAGGTGTGGCAGCTTCTGACAGCAGTGGGATCTCAGAGGCATAGAATACCATTACCCACCATACCTTCCCAAAGAGGAGGCATACAGAGACCAGGGCAACTGAGTCAAAGAGAAGCCCACCTCCTAGGAAGTCTCCCACTGTGAGAATACAAAATAAATAAGAGGAAATATTATAAGACACTAACACCAGCTAGGAAGTAAGAGAAAGATACCTTCACATCTACCAAGGGAAAAGTCCTCATGTCCAGGAAACAAAATGCTCCAACAGCAATGAATACGCCTTTGAACAAAGGAGCTCAGAAAGAAAAAGTCTCCAGAAAAGGAACTTGAAGATGTGGAATTATATGAGCTAAATTACAGAGAATTCAAGGTTGCAAATATGAAAATACTCAAATAGATCAAAGAAAGCTGGCAAAGTACACAGAAGGAGCTAAGTGATCTCAGAAAGGAAATTGAATCTATAAAAAACATGCAAATAGACATTCTGGAGATAAACAACACAACAAAAGAAATGAAAAATGAAATACCTAGCATAAGAAGCAGAGATGACCAGGTGGAGGAAAGAATTAGTGAAATTGAAGACAAAAATTTGGAAATGTCACAGAAGGAAGAAGAGAGAGACCTAAAAGCTAAAAGAAAGAAAGATATCTACAAGAACTATCTTACTCCATTAGAAAAATAATATAAGAATAATAGGTATTCCAGAGGGAGCAGAGGATGACATGGGCACAGGGAATTTACTCAGACAAATAGTAAATGAGAACTTCCCAAATCTATGGCAAGAACTAGAACCTCAAATCCAAGAAGGAAACAGGACCCCTACCTACTTGAATCCTAACAGAGTCTCTCCAATGCATATTATACTGAAGATATCAAAGGTCAAAGATAAAGAAAGCATCCTCAAGTCAGCCAGGACAAAGAACACCATAACCTATAAAGAAAATCCCATCAGATTATCATCAGATTTCTTAATAGAAACTCTACAAGCCAGAAGGGAATGGAACAAAGTAGTAAAAGTATTAAAAGAGAAAAATTACCAGCCAAAAATCCTGTATCCAGCAAAGTTACCCTTAAATATGAAGGAGGAATAAAGACCTTTGCAGACATACAAAAACTGAAGGCATTCTCCAGCACAAGACCAGCATTTAAAGAAATACGGAAGGAGGCGATTGGACCTGAAACAAAAAGTAAAAGTAAATAGGGATAAACTGGAACAACAAAAATATAAAAAGGGGAGAAACTAAAGACTTAAGTTTCCAAAGAGAATGGAGATAAGAAACACCATTAAGAAAAGGAACCACCACATATATGAAACTTTCTTTTATATAAAGTTCATGGTAACCACTGAAAAAGAACTTAGAACTGGGACATATAAAAATAAAAGAAGAGAGTACAGAAAAAACAGTCATAAACACTATCAAACTCAAATAATCAATTGGGGGTGAGGGGGGGAGAAAGAAACAATCAAAAAAAAAAAGCTCCCAGAAAACAAAAAATAAAATAGCTATAGAAAATCCTCATATATCAATCATCACCCTAAATGTAAGTGGACTGAACTTACCAATAAAAAGACAAAGAGTAGCAAACTGGATTAGAGAACAAAAACCAACCTTATGCTGTCTACAAGAGACACATCATAGCCAGAAGGACAAACACAGACTCAAGGTAAAATGGTAGAAAAACATACTCCAAGCAAATAGCACCCAGAGAAAAGCAGGTGTAGCCATACTTATATCTGACAAAGCAGACTTCAGGATCAAAAAGATAATAAAAGACAAAAATGGACATTTCATAATGATAAAGGGGACAATACAACAAGAAGATATTACACGTATTAATGCATATGCCCCTAACCAAGAAGCACCAACATTTACAAAGCAACTACTAACAGATCTAAAAGGAGAAACTGACAAAAACACAATTATAGTAGGGGTCTTAAACACTCCATTGACAGCCATGGACAGATCATCCAAACAGAAAATAAATAAAGAAATACCAGCTTTAATGATACATTACAGCAATTGGACATAGTTGACATTTACAGGACACTTCATTCTACAACACATGACTATAAATTCTCTTCTGGTGCACATGGGACATTCTCAAGTATAAACCACATGCTGGGACACAAAGCTAGCCTCAATAAATTTAAGAAGATAGAAATTATACCAAGTGTATTCTGTTATCACAAAACATTGAAATTGGAGATCAACTATAAAAAGAAAAGAGGAAAAAACACATATACATGGTTATTAAACATGTTATTAAAAAATTACTGGATCAGGGGAAGCCGGGATGGCTCAGAGGGTTAAGCGCTCACTTTGCAGCTCCAGGGACCGAGGATCAAATCCCGGCCCCGGCCCGTGCGGAACCATGTGCTGAACTGGGGAGTTCCCCCAGTTCAGTTCTCTGTCTCTGTCTCTGTCTCTGTATCTCTCTCTCTGTCAAAAAATTAATAAAATAAATAAATAAAAACTTAAAAAAAATTACTGGATCAAAGAAGACATTAAAAAATACATAGAAACAAATGACAATGAAAAGACAACATACCAAAATTACTGGGATGCAGCAAAAGCAGTAATAAGGGAAATTTATGTCACTACAGGCCTTTCTCAAGAAACAAGAAAAATTACAAGTAAACAACCTAATATCACATCTTCCAGAACTAGAAAAAGAAGAACAAAAAAGCACCTTAAGCTAGCAGAAGGAAGGAAATAATAAAAATTGAAGCAGAACTAAATGAAATAGAAAAGAAAAAAAATCAATGCAACAAAGAGATGATTTTGAAGAAATTAATAAAATTGACAAACCCTGGCTAGACTCACCAAGGGAAAACGAGAAAGCACACAAATAATTCAAATTAGAAATGAAAAACTGGAAATTACAACTGATACTACAGAAATACAAAGGATCATACAAAAATACCATGAAGGACTATATGCCACCAATTTTTGCAACCTAGAAGAAATGGACAAGTTTTTAGAAACGTATCATCTATGTAGACTGAATCAAGAACTGGGTAACCTACACAAACCAATCAATAGTAAGAAAATTGAAACAATTATCCCAAACCTTCCCAAAAGCAAGAGTCCAGGACCAGATGGTATTACTAATGAGTTTTACCAGGCACTCAAAGAGGAACTAACACCTATCCTTCTCAAACTTTTCAAAAATACTGAATAGGTGATACTTCCCAACTCATTCTATGAGGCCAACATTACTCTAATACCAAAGCCTGGCAAGGACATCACAAAAGAAGAAAACTATAGACCAATATCTCTGATGAACACTGATGCAAAAATCCTAAACAAAATACAAGCAAATAGAATACAACAATGCATTAAGAAGATTATATACCATGATCCAGTGGGATTCATCCCAAGGGAACAAGGATGGTTCAACATATGCAAATCGATTAATGTGATACACCACATAAACAAAATTAAAGATAAAAACCATATGATTATATCAATTGATGCATAAAAGGCATTTGACAAGATACAACATCCATTTATGATCAAAACATGTAATAAAATGGGTATAGAAGGAAAATACCTCAACATAGTAAAGGGCATATATGACAAATCCTCAATGAATGTTATACTGAATGGGGAAAAACTGAAACCTTTTCTTCTAAAATCAGGAATGAGACAGGGATGTCCCCTGTCACCACTGCTAATCAACATAGTGCTGGCAGTTCTAGCCAAAGCCATTAGGCAGAAAAAAGAAATTAAAGGCATCCAAATTGGAAACAAAGAAGTTAAACTGTCACTTTTTGTAGATGATATGATCCTTTATATAGAAAACCGCAAAGCACCAGAAAACTGTTAGAAATAATAAATGAATACAGTAAAGTTGAAGGATACAAAATCAATGTACAAAAATCCACAGCATTTTTATAAACAAGCAATGAAACTTCAGAAAAAGAAATGAGAAAAATGATACCATTTGTGATCCAAACAAAATAAAATACTTAGGAATAAACTTAACAAAGAATGTGAAGGACTTATACACAGAAAACTATAAAACACTATTAAATGAAATTGAAGAAGATACAAAGAAATGGAAGGATATTCCATGTTCATGGATTAGAAGAATCAACATAGTTAAAATGGCCATATTACCCAAAGCAATATACAGATTTAATGCAATTCCCATCAAAATCCCACAGACATTCTTTCAAGAAATAAATAAAAAAACATTATCAGATTCATATGGAACCACAAAAGACCCCAAATTGCCAAAGTAATCCTCAAAAAAAAAAGGCTGGAGGCATCATGCTCTCTGACTTCAGTGTATACCACAAAGCATCAATAATCAAAACAGCTTGATATTGGCAGAGAAACAGACATATGGACCAATGGAACAGAATCGAAAACCCAGAAATAAACCCACAAATATATGGACAGATAATCTTTGACAAAGGAGCAAAAAATACACAATGGAGAAAAGAAGGCCTCTTCAGTAAATGGTGCTGGGACAATTGGAAAACCACATGTAAAAGAATGAATCTGGACTGTGAACTCTCACCACATACCAAAATTAACTCAAAGTGAATTAAGGACCTCCACATAAGATCCAAAACTACAAAGTGCATAGAGGAAAGCATTGGCACTAAACGTATAGACCTTGGGCCCAGAAAGCACTTTACGAACTTGACCCCAAAGGCAAGGGAAGTAAAAGCAAAAATAAATGAATGAGACTATATTGAACTAAGAAGCTTCTACACACCAAAGGACACTGTCAACAAAGTAAAAAGGAAACCAACCGAATAGGAGAAAATATTTGCAAGCAATGCCTTTGATAAGGAGCTAATATCTAAAATATATAAAGAACTCACAACTCAACAATAACAAAACAAACGACCCAATTAAAAAATAGGCAGAAGACCTAAACAGGCACTTCTTTCCTGAAGACATACAAACAGCCACCAGATACATGAAAAAATGCTCAACATCATTAGCAATTAGGGAAATGCAAATTAAAACCACAATGAGATACCACCTCACACCTGTTAGAAGGGCTATAATCATCAAAACAAGGCATAACAAGTGCTAGAGAGGCTGTGGAGAAAAAGGAACCCTCATACACTGCTGGTGGGAATGTAAATTGGTACAACCACTATGGAAGGCAGTGTGGAGATTCCTTAAAGAACTAGGAATGGAATTGCCATATGATCCAGCAATCCCTCTTCTGTGTATCTATCCAAAAAAACCTGAAAACCTTAATCTGAAAAGATATTTGTACCCCAATATTCACCACAACACTGTTCACGGTGGCCAAGTCATGGAATTAACTGAAGTGTCCTCTGGTAGATAACTGGATAAAGAAGTTGTGGTACATTTATACAATGGAATACTACTCAGCAATAAGAAAAAGTGAAATACAGCCATTTGTGACAACAAAGACAGACCTTGAAAACATCTTATTAAGTGAAATAAGTCAGAATGAAAGAATCAAGAAACATATGACCTCACTTATTGGTGGAATATGAAACTGAAAGGCACAAAGAAACAACAACTCATGGACACAGTCAAAATACTTTAGTGGTTACCTGACGGTAAGCGGGGAGGTGGGTGGGAGAGACGGGGGGGGGGGGGGGGGGGGGGGGGGGGGGGGGGGGGGGGGGGGGGGGGGGGGGGGGGGGGGGTGTAGGGAGGGGGAATCAAACACGGTGACGGAAAGTGAGCTGATTCTGGGTGGTGAGCACATAATGCGATGTATAGACAATGTAATGTAGAATTGTACACCTGGAAACTATGTAATTGATATCAATTAATGTCACACCAATAAATTTAACAACAACAATGAAAGAAAGAAAAATCAATGTCATAATAAAAACACCTGTATGTATATAGATATGTGTGTGTGTGTGTGTGTGTGTGTGTGTGTGTGTGTGTGTGTGTATTTAGCTTAACATAGCTCATAGATCCCTTTTCTTGTGTAATGCTTACTTTCACAGACCACTTTTGAAATGCTGGCTTAGAATGCCACTGGAATCTAGAATGACATGATTTTCAAATTCAAATTTTCTTTCCTGATTTTTGTTTCAGACTTCTATTAGCCTGAAGTTGTTTTGCGCACTGTTATATGAATTTACAGACAATGTTAGAGCAACACTAACTTGCTTTGCAATTTTAATCACAGAAAATAACTTTATTTTCTCTTCCTTAATTGAGATTGTTCACTTAGAATTTCCAAGACTCCTATTGCAGAAAATCCTGTGACTCTGTTCTGCTTTGCAGAGGGGTTTTGTCTATATAATAATATCTCTGAGTGCTATCTTCCAGTTAGCTGGACAAACACCTCTGTTGTCTATCTCTACTCAAAGTGGGAATGTACTGGGGTAATAAATCACCTGACCATCTTGGCAGCAGTATTTGACTCTCCTTATTTCCAGAACTGATAAAAGCTTTTATACAATGAGCACATACATATGGGCAATTTATTAGCGTGGTATGTAGGACTTTGGAAGATGGTTGGGGACACAGAGCAGGCTGAAGGACTGAGATCAGCTTATTCTCAACATCCACAGCAAACAGATTAAGCAGAAAAAGACATAAGTAATGCAAATACTGTCACCCAGAGCCAGCCTAGCGAGACTGTTGTTCACAGGGCAGATCAGAGTTAGTGACCTGTTTCTCTTAATGCTTCTGAAATTGTATTATCTGTTTCACAGAGTGGGCAGGGTATGTAGTAAAGCCTTTTGGATTGATCTTTCATTTAAATCACATTTCTAGGCAGATTGCTTTTATTTTATTAATTTTATAAACATTAACGGAGCACCAACTTTTTGCAAAACATCATGTCAATAATTTGGATGGTGGAAGAGATTTTTTCCAAGTTGACCACAATATTAACTCCCATCTCACATGCCTTAAAATGCAAATTAACACTCCTATTACTGTCTCCAGGAGATTGGGTGGGTTTTTGTGACTCTTGTGACCTACAGAGAACAGTGGAAGTGACTCAGTCAAACTTCCAAGACAAGGTCATAACAGGTAATACAGCAAATGGAATTCCCTCTTGAAACATTCAGCAGCCAGATAATTTGTCTTAATGCCCTGAGACTGCCATGCTGGGAGGAAGCCCAAACTAGCCTATCTGGAGAGAACACAAGGAGAAGCCCTGAGACTGCATGAAGTTTGATAAGTGCCCTGTTCCAGTCCCCACTTCCACTGTCCCAGTTCCCAGCACCATCTGTCCGCAGCTGCATGCTAGGCCCTAAGCCCGAGCTACCCCACCAAACCCCCTACCCCCAAATTCCTGATTCACAGAGACCGCAAAGCTTAAAGAAATGATTGTTGTTGTAAGTCATTAAGTGTGGAAATGCAAGTGTTACATAGCAATAGATAATTAGAACAGAAGGGCACACAAAGATGATAGTTCATGGTCTTTGGGCTTAAAGGAGCTTGGGATCCAGGTGGGAAAACCAAATATACATATAGGTATAAAAGAGTGAATGAAGAGAAGAGAAAGACCAAAAGGGCTAGCAATGGGCTAAACATAGGACTAGACTGATTTAGGTTTTCAGACTTGTCTGGAGAAGCCACTTTCAAACCTCAGACTGTTGCATGCTATTGTTGAGAGTCCCAATAGGGCTTAAATACCAGAGAGTTGGCAAACAATGGGGAAATTTTCAAAACCAGATCCTGATTTACTGTTGGTGTTAGAAATTTTCACAGGTTTAAAGTAATGTGAATTCACTTTAGCATTTTTTATGGAAATAATAAGCATTTTTATGTACTATTTTCTTTGATCATATGAAGCCCCAGTAGGTTGTCAACTGGTTTCGCTTTATAATTCTAAAGGACCATTTATTTTAAAAAATTAAGAAGTGTTTGGCTCATAATAATGAATTAAACATATGCATGCTTACTCTGAGCAGAGAAGAAATATAGTAAACATAATGGCAGAGAAAGGACATAGGACATAATCCATGCCATGAAATAGTTTAAGATCTCATTGGGCTTTTGTGACATAGAATCAACACACACATACACACACATGTACAAATAGTTAACAACAGTAAGGAAGAAATTTTAAGTGCATAACGTTAGGTATAAGTTAAGTACAAACTTTAATATGTTAGTTTGTCTTAAAGTAATCTTTTCTCTCAGTCTACTCTTGCCTCAAATGATTTTTGTGATTCTGACAGTCTTGATCATGAACATCCAAGGTCAAGTCGGTTGAATTTCCCATTCTATATGCCCTGGCCTTTGCCCTAAAGATGATAATGAAACAAAAGCATTTCCCTAGAAGGCCTTCAAATCTCTAGAGTAGATTTCTCAAAATGTACTTCATAAAACATTGTTCCCATAAGAGGTGTTGCTAAAAAAAATTGTTTTTAGTGTGAAATAAGTTCTTCACACTAGATCCTTTCAATGCATATCAAAATATTAAAGGTTCTAAGAAGCCCTACTGTAATTAAACCTACATAATTTTGATTAATAAAGGGTTTTCCAAACTTTTTGGAACATAGGAACTTCCCTCTCTCCCTGTTGCCTTCTTTGCACCTCTCTTCCTTCTTCCTCCCTTTTTAACAATTTTATTTTGTTGTTGTTTCACTTAATATTTATTAAAACATTGTAGACACTGCTTCTTTAGGGACTAATAATAGAATGAGTTTTACCTCCTCTTCTGTGTCATCTTAACTATGTGGCCTTATGTAACTTAACTAAAGTTTACGTATTATTCATTTGTAAGAGGAAGAGCTATAATAAATTCTACCTCATAGAGTTGTTGTGAGCTTATAGGTAAATAATGGCTTTTGTTTCCCCTTGGAAAATTAACCTTCCCCTTCAATGATGGAACCAGAACAGATCTCTCAGGCTTGCCTCAGTGCAGATCCCTGCTCCTAATATTGGACCAATTACAAATTACCATATTTTTCCACATATAAGATGATACTTTCATCTAAAAATTAGACCAGAAACTGGGGTTGGCTTATACATGAAAGTAACCCATGTATTGATTTCTTAATGTTGGGTTAGAAAAGTAGGGGTTATCTTATACATGAGGGCATCTTATACACTGAAAAATACAGTGACTGAATGCTCTGTGCCCAAGTATCTCCATCTGTTGAATGGGGACAGTAGTAGTAGCTGCATCCTAGGATTGTTATCAATATTAAATAATTAATACTTTTAACAGTGCTTAGAATACACCATATTAGCTATTATTACAGGTTGATAAACATAGAGTGAGATATAAAATTGAATACCTGGCCTCACTTTAGATCTACAACAGCAAAATAGTAAGGACAAATTCTTTTGACATTTCAGTGTGCTCTCTTTTTGGAATTATGTCCTTTTTTAACTTCACTAGCTTGACCCTGGCCTCAGAAATGACTGTGGCACTATGATCTTAAATCACTGTAACTTTTTGCCATGTTCCTTAAGGCTCTCAAGCCTTGGGAGGTCAAAAAAAAAATCAGATACATTTTCTTCCTATATTACTCAGACTTTTAACCTTAATAAAATAAAGTGATGCCTTTTTAATTCATAATAATTGGGTTAAATAAGAGAAAATTTGGGTGAGAGTGATTATCATCATGGATATGCATAGAAAATTGTTAGGGTATAGAAAGGATACCAGGAAAATTTTACAAGGTTGAAACCAGGGCAAAGCTCAGCATGTGGGGTGAGCTGGGAGAATGCTCTTGGCACAGTGGTTATTAGTATCTGCTAAAGAACTTGACCTTTGTAGCTGTAAACAACACCAGATAATTGCACATCCATTCTAAGAGCAGCTTTGAGATAAAAATTGAGGCATTTGTCAAAGGAAACAGGAAAGTAATTTGCACTAAAATGAAACATGGAGATTTAATCTTAATATCTGACAGCTTTGGCCCTTGTCATGAAAAATTTGTTACTTTAGGTAATAATTATAATTAGCATTCTTGTCCAAAAGAGTCTTTAAGTTTTAAATAGTGTATAAAGGCTCTATGTATGAGTATGCAAAAGATCAAGGGAAAAATCAAACTCTGGGTTAAAAGAGTTCTTTCAAATGATAATTTTGATGAACTGCCTCCTGAAAAAATATCTTACCTTCAGGAGCAGACAGGGCAACAAGCACCACAGGGAGACTGTAACCATAAACAAACTGGGCTTGACACTTCCTTTAAGGGAGGTTTGTTTGTTCACCTGCTTGTGAGTCAGCTGTGGAAATAGTGGCTCCAGGGCTTGGGGGTGGTCACCTTATTTGTCTTGATTCTATGACCCCTAAGTTTCTTTCATCTTGGATAAATAATTGAGGTAGGGAGAACAAGGGAGTGGGGAATATGTCCTTCCCAAACACTATTTGTACATATCACAACACAGCATCATAGTTCAAATGACATGATATAAATAAATGTGCAAAAGGATCACTCATTTCCAAGTCAAATTTCATTTTTATTCTTCAGGGTTATATATCTTGTCTCCTTTTACCCTTCTTTCCATTCTCAGCCTTTCAGGTTAAATGAAAGTAAGCACCAAATCAATGACAAAACTGACATCTATCTAGGTCAAACAGTCAGCAGGGTGTTGTCTCTGCTAATAGGTTGACATTATTACAGTGACCTATCTTAGTGGCCTGAGCTATAATGCAATGCTGTTAAAGAGAACATGTCTAAGACCGTCAGCACCTACTAACTGCCAGGCAATATATTTTGTGCTGCACAAGTGACATGAAAGAAGATTTCTCTCTATCTGAGATCAAATGAGAAGTTAAGTAGCATTTCCAAGTTTTCGACAGTATTTCAAGGTCCTGAAGCAGACATGCCTCTAAGTCATAGACATTAATTTGCAAATGAGCTAAATCGACAATAATTACTGTCGAAGTAGAAGATCAAAGGTAACACTTCAGTCTGAATTTTCCAGATGATTTAGGAAGTGAAATTTGAGCTGGAAATTGTTCAACAGGAAAGTAAGTGACAACTTTTAGGACAGGTAGCAGTGGGCAAATTTGGGCAGTGAGCAAGCACTTGGTGTTTCTTTGTAAAGAAAGAGAAACTGTTCCATCAGAGCAGAAGGTTAGTAAGAAAGTGGCCAGAGATAATAAGACAGAGAATTGGGCTGAGGTCAGATTGTGGAGGACTTTACATTTCCAATCAATACATTTGGATGTCAAATTCTAGCTAATGGTGAGTCATTGAAAGCTTATTAATATTCATTAGTAAGGGCAAGATTGTTTGTGATCAAACCTAGCATATGAATAAAACACAGGATTTTTAATTTTTCAGTTTATATTGGATAGGAATTTGATTGCTTCCAGGCATGGATACTCAAGACAAATTTGCCGGGCTTCCTTCCAACCTGGCAGGCACTGGGACAGAGCAGCTGCAATGGAGCGGGCAGTCTGTACTTTGTACACTCATAGACCTGGCATCTAGTTCCTTCTCAGCTTGACTTTGGGCATTTCCTTAATTCCTCTGAACCCCAATTTTCTCATCTGTAAAGTGGAGGCATAACATCTACCTTATAGTGCTGTTAGCAGTAATTAGAAATGATATATGAGTTTCTGGATCATAATTTGTACTCAGTGAATGATAGCTACTCTTATTTTTGTTCTATTATTTACTACTATCATCAGTCATCTCATATACAATCTTAAAAATTATGGTGGATCAGTTCTGAGTTATTAATTATGTTTTTTGCCCCCAAATGCTTATAAAAATGTGTGAATAGCAGTGAGCAATGAACAACCATCTTTATGTCTGAGTATCAATACCTTGTACGTACAGGCACACGCCCTCTTGCGTTGCCTTCTCAAAGGGAAGTAGCAGCTGGAAATCCAGTGTTTCCACTGACTTCCTGGCTCCTAGTTTCCTCCCTGGGACACAGAGAGTTGTTAATTCCATCTCAATCACTGAGATTCACTCTGTGGGGAAGAAGCAGGGGGTGAGGACACTCCAGGAGTCTAATTCAGCCTTAATCTCACCTCTGTGGAGGCAGCATGAAAGCGGGGGAAGCGGTGGACCTGGTGCCGAATACTGAGTCTATATCTTTCTAGAGAAGTGTCTTGGTACAAGTTACTTAGACTCTCTGAACCTCAGGAGATCCATATTGAAATTAGAATATTCATCCTTTGCTGGATTGCTGTGCAATTAAAATTAAATGTGCTATGTGTATGAAGACCCCGATTTCAAGTAGGCCTAATACATGAAAGCAAGGATTCATCTCTTTTCTCTCCCAATTCTTCCTTCCTTCCACCCTCCCTTCACCTAGTTAATGTTTCAGGAAAGACCATAAGAGCTGGAAATGAAGGGAGAAATTCAAGCTCCCTTCTTACCTCCTGCAAGGACTTAGTCGTAATCTGCTGACTAAAACAGTGTCTCCCCTTCTATCAAAAGGAGGCTAGTCAAACCAGGCAGTGTGCTGGTCACCCTGAATAAAAGCGTTACATAATAACCCAGTTGATACAGAACTAGACAGAGTAAAATACATGACAATGAGGTTAAAAGTCTGCTTTGGAATCTAAAGAAAGGTAAGAAGTAAAGTGTGTTAGTGAAAAAATAAGGGAAAAAAAATTATCTAAAATGGGAGCAGAGTGTGTCCATAGGTCTCTGTGTCTTTGTTACTTTCAGTTTTATATTCCACCTATAAGTGAGGTCATATTTTTCCGGATTCTTTCATTCTGACTTATTTCGCTTAATAAGATGGTCTCTAGGTCCATCCATGTTGCCAGAAATGACTGTATTTCATCATTTCTTATTGCTGAGTAGTATTCCATTGTGTAAATGTACCAC
>PVKE010022845.1:0-25211 GCA_004027555.1 Craseonycteris thonglongyai
AAAAAAAAGAAATGAAAGATTTCAGCAGGTCATCTCCCACCTTGATGTCATCCCACCTGATACTGATTGACTGCCTTTTCACAGTGTCTTTGGTGTGTTTACAGTTTCTGTCACTCTCTACATTTTTGTAAGATGAAATGGGGGTAGAGGTTGGGAAGAATATTCACTTATTTTATAGTGGAATAACTGAGGTTCAAGAGCAATAAGTGACTGTTCCAGGGCCAGCAGAAATTCTATGCAGAGCCACAATTAGACCTTGTTCTGAGTGCAACTTAAACACAGAGTGGTGTCAAACAACTCTATCAATGTGTGTGTCCACCCAACTCAGATGTTTGTGGTTCAGGAGAGCCAATTTCCATCTAAAGGGACCTTTCAAAACATTAATAGACATTTTAGTTCAGAGGCCCAAAATCTAAATGGTTAGAAAACCATAAAGGAGAAAATGCCCTCAGCAAAGAGAAGTACCACCGTCTGTCTGTCTATCCAATAACAATCAAACACTACTGTTCATTGACTGTTATCACTTGCTCTGTGCACTCAGTGAGGTCTTATGCACTGATTCTCATGTTAGTGAATATTTCAGAACATGATTTCGATAGCTATTTGTTGTAGATCAAGATTTACATCTTCTCTATTGTTTAAAAAAAATAAAAAGCAAACATTTTCAACAACATACATGTTTCTTTATAAGCATCTCAGAGTTTTCTCTAATATGTTTCTAGAATTAGAATTGCATATATATATATACACACACACATACACACACACACATACACACACACAATCAACCCTTGAACAATAATACTGGGGTTGTAGTACTGACCCTTTCTCTACCCCCTGCCCCCACACACAATCGAAAATCCATGTTTAACTGTCTAAAAACTTAAGTTGTCCCTCGGGATCTGTGGGGTTTGGTTTCAGGACCTCCACAGATACCCAAACCCAAAGATGCTCCAGTCCCCTGTGTAAAATGACACAGAACAGTGCATAGAGTCAGCCCTTCCCATCAACAGATCCCCACCCGTGGATCGAAAACAGTACAGGTGTTCACTGAAAAAGATCTGCATATGAGTGGACTCACACAGTTCAAACCTGTGTTGTTCAAGGGTCAACTATGTGTGTAAAAATAGAGTGGCAAAGTGATTCCTGTCAAGAGTGGTAGTTGTAGTTCAGTGCAATCTGCTAAAAAATTATCGGAGAGGCTGGAGCTTGACCCTTGAAGCATGAAGGGCATCTGTAGAGAATGACAAGAACATTCCAGGAGAGAAGACCCTGGAGAAAGACTCAGAGGTAGCTGAGCCCAGGTGGAGGGCCCACCTTGGATGTAACGAGAGAGACGTTCTCTAGGGAAGGCATACAAAAATCAGATTGCACTCCTTTGGAGGTTGGGGAGGGACATGATGAAAACTAAGCTTTAAAATGGTTTCCTGGGTCACTGTATAGAATGAACAGAAAGAAGAGAAGGTTGAAAGCCTCACAGAGTAGCCCCCAAGGCCAGTACTACACTTCATTCTCCAAAATCACTAGTTGAATTAAATTGAACACTATTTGGAGCCTATTTAAGAGGCTAGTCCAGTTTTTGAAATATAAGCTAACAAGCATCTGACCCATAGCAGTGGGAAGAGAGAGAACAGAACAATAGATATTGTAAAAGAAGAATTGACAAAATTTCTTAGCCAACAACCCCCTCTAATTTATCTAGTTATCTAATTAATGAACGCATACTCCATTCATTCTTAGCTTCAGCTCTGAGCCTTGAACTTGGGTAGCCTGGGGTCTGTAGGATTCTTGATATTTGAGAGACTAAAGATGTCTCAATTAGCCCATCTGTGGCTTTCCTTGTGCTTACCCCCAAGGAGAATGGACTTTATCTATTATCTGTAAACCTCACCACCATATACCCTGGATCAAGTGGATAAAAATACATAAAAGCGAATCAATTCTTACCATGTTGTACCTGGCTGCCACTTAAATATGATGAAGACAGGGCAGGTGCAGAAATCTATGGGCCACGAGTCTGGTGCTGTCCTTTTGGGTTTAAACTCGATTAAGACTTGCTTAATTCTTGCGAGTGAGTAATCATTCATAATGAATTTACATCACCATGAAGCAGCTGCATTAACCCTGTTCTGTTACTAATTACTCTAGAGACATCTGGGCAATGTCAGAAGGAATTAATAAAGTCAGAATTCTAGAGCTCTACACTGAGACTTAAAAGTTTCAGCCTGTTCTCAATACCTGTTGTTCTGTTGACATTTTGAAAGGAAACACAGATGGTTCATGGTCTGGTAGGAGGAAGGATGGTGCTGAACTGGGGCTCCTTCCAGGCTCCTGATCGAGGGGAACGATGCAGAGATATCTCTGCTTCGGCATTCACCTCCGTGTTGTCAGAGAAGCCATTGTTCACTTGCAGACTCTGTCTTAGAATTTGTCTTTCTGTTCTGGAGTCAGATAGAGAGAAGCCCTCCTCCTCTCCTCAGCTGTTTTTCTTTTTTCTCCCCCTGGCATCTTCCATCTTCTGTTCAACACCAGCATACACAGGAGCACGTAATAGACAGTCAGGAGTTAGTTGTTGGACCTCAGGTTCCCTTCCATTCTTGGAAGTACAGTGCCCAGGAGGACTGGCTGCATCAGGAATATGATCTGAGATGAATGATTTTTCAGATGCCTCCTTCATGGGATGACGGTGAGCCCTTGAAAAGGGTGATTGAGGTCAAGAGAAAACGAAACACCGTGTCCTTCCTTTCTTACTCCGTATCAATCTCCTCTCTAGCCATCCTGGCTCCCGAAATCCAATGGTAAGCAGTGCATGAATGACCCGTGCCTGTGCGTAAAGTCCCTGTGACCAGGTATCCAGCAGGGCCATTGAATGAAGGACAGCCCACCGGCATGCTAGCTGGGTGTCCCAGTCTGACATTCACACTTGAGGGTTAATAATGACAGCTGCCATTTTTCAAAAACTTTCCAACATACCATTTAGTCCTGGGCAGTAGATAACTGTTTATCATTCTATCCTGGGCGGGACATGAAATTTAAAGAAGTTAAATGACCCGATCATGATGACATAGCCAGACACGGCAGAGGTGGGCGGGACCCATTTTGGGACACCCCCCAGATCCTCTCTCACAACCTCTAGTTTATACCAGCTCCACCAAGACACCTGTTGTTAAAATTCAAAACAACAAAATCGTTAGCTTCCTTGGGGTTTTTTTTTTCTTGGTGTGTTTTAATCTGTTAAAGACAAAAAAAAAAAAAAAGTATCCAGTTTTTCAAAAATAAGTAATGTTCTGAAGGCACTTAATTATAAAGAAGACCTGAGCAGAGTTGGGTTTGGTTTCAAAGAACATGCTAGTCTAGAAGAACCAAAAATGGGGCCAATCACCTCAGAAGCATGAGGCCACCATTCAGCAAAACAAGGAAACAGTTGTGATCCTTAAAAACAAACCCTTCTAATGGGAACCTGCCCAGGGCTTATTTGCACTCTCTTTAGAACCCAAAGTACAAGGAAATGTGCTGTATTATTAGAGCTTGGTTGATTGCTAGCTTCAACATTACAAACTATTGGCAACTACACATTTACCCGGCAAACAGCATCCGTGGCCTGTGGAATTTTTTAGCTCCACTCCATGTCTAATGAGAATCCGTGACCCAGTGCTTGCCCAGTGAGAACCAGCATTCCTGTTCAGAGCTGCCTCTCTAGTTTTCTGGGCACTGTCTATGAGAGTCTGTTGTACAGTTACGTTCTGATGTGTAATTTCACTTTGTTTCTCTGTTGCTCTCTGATTCTGTCCCCATTTACCCACAGTGTTCCACCTACCCTCCTTGTCCTGCTCTTGCAGCCTCCTCCACGGCCTACAATGTCATCTTCCCGCTGTGTCCTTGCCTTCAGGCCCAGAAGCTAGTGATTGGATCTCTAGGGCCTTGGGCTTCATCCGTCCCTTTAAATTTTAATGAATTGTAACCCCCAAAGCCTCATGAAAAGATTTGAAGATTCATACTCTCTTGGTTACTGGTACCTTGAAGGAATGTGAAATCTACCTGAATTCACTTTTTATATCCATTTCTCCGTATGTTTCCAGCCTTGATTTTCGCTTCTCTACATACAGAAGCTTCTTGGTGCAGGGAGGGACTATCAGTCAATTAAGACATTTTTTAAAGTGGTGCTTTCTGCTCTGACCTCTATGATCAGGGTGAAGATTGCAGCAAAATACTCCTTTCTTTTTCTGAGCCCTATTAGGTTGGAGACTTAATTCATGTGGCACTTTGTTTTTATTATGATGAAAACACATTACATAAAATTCACTACTTTAACCATTTGGAGTGTCCAGTTCAATAATATTAAGTATATTCATGTCGTTGTACAACAGATTTCCAAAACTTCATCTTACAAAATTGAAACTCTCTTTTAAACACGCTTCTTTTTCGTTCTTCACCCTTTAGTCACCGGCAACCACTATTTTAATTCTTGTTTCTATGAATTTGACTACTTCTAGTTACCTCATATAGTATTTTTCACTCCATAAGACGCACCTGACCTGCCTGGACCCGCTCTCCTTCCATGCAGTCCCTGCTTTCTGATCTGGCTGCAGGCTTCCCCACGGCATCATTAAGGTCCCCAACGTGCACTCTTCTTTGCAGTATTCGCTCCATAAGACGCACACACTTTTCCCTCCACTTTTTGGTGGGGGGTGGGGGGCGTCTTATGGACCAAAAAATATGGTAAGTAGAATCATACACTGTATTTTTGTGACTGGCTTATGTCACTTAACATAATATCCTCACGTTTCATTCATGCCTATAGCATGTGACAAGATTTCCTTCCTTTGTAAGGCTGACTGGCACTTATGTTGTGAGTACCCACTGTGTGAGAAGTGTTCCCTCACCAGCTATCAGGATGCAGGTAGTTGTAAACTACAGAAAATGTTGGGGATGCCAGGATAGCTCAACAGGTTGAGCGCTTGCCTTGCCACCACAAGGTCTGGGGATCAAATCCCAGCCCAGTCCGTGCAAACCCATATGCTGAACTGTGGTACAATTTGTAACCCCTGAGCCAGGTAGTGAATGTTCTCGCCTCACATGTGAGAGGCCCCCAGTTCAGTCTCTACCCCACGCAGCCCCACATCCACCTGTGGGTAATGAAGCCATGTCACAACTAACAATGTACAACTATGGAGACTGCTCTGGGCCCTCCCCCTTCTCTCTCTCTCTCTCTCTTTCTCTCTTTTTCTCTCTCTCACCTATCAAACAATAAAATAATTTTTTTTTTAAGAAAATGTTTAATATGAAGATGTATAAACATGGCTCTAAGGAAATTCAGATAGTAAGAGATCAGGTCATTTTGGAAGAATCTGAAAAAGTGTTATAAAGAAGAATGCATTTGGGACAGGCCTTAAAGATGAGTAAAATTGTAATAAGTAGAGATGGCTGGGTGGGTGGTGGGGAGTGAGTGTGGGCATCTCATGTGGACTCTTAGCCATGATGACTTGATGTCATGTAAGCCTCTCTGCTTGGTGTGCCTGTGGGCACGATGGATAACAATGCTGTTGGATGGACCTACAACTGGATGTATACATGGAAGTAGAGGTACTGGGCATCAGTCTGAAATTGCAAAGGGCATCAAGCTGCCGTCCTTGGTGCTTCCTCTTGGACATCATTTAAATGTCGCAAGAGTAAGTTTCCTGAGGGTGGGGTCCAGACCGCCTTGTTCCCTGCTGTGTCCCTAGCTGGGGGCCTTGAAGGAGTAGCTGCATGGTCACCGCTCATGGGTTCGTGGCAGGATTCTTGTTCTCCAGCTCTGAGTTCTGCCACAGGGGAAACCTGCTTCCCTTGCTTTCTGTAGTGTTTGAGGAAAATTGATAACTGAGGTGGAAAACAGCCCCTTGTAAGAGAAGCAGCTAGAACATGACAACCATCCATCAGCCAGACTTGTGGCCCAGCCTTAGGTGCCAGGGAGCACATGAGAAATACAGGGGACATTGGACAACCTTGTAGGTGCCAAATGCAGAAGGCTAGAGCTGCCGTCACCACCACTGTAAATGCAAGAAATCCGAGTATGTCCTCAAACAGTGAGAAAAATAACCATGCATCAAATAGATGCAAGTTGCAGCCATCCTTACCTTTTCTTTGTGATAGTTGTGAGTCTAACTTGAACTTCTCTGGACTATATTCTATATCATAACAGTTCTATTGGATCTACATAGCATTTTACAATATAGGATCTGAATTTGCTTCAGTCACACTTCATAGAGAGCTACAGTCCACTGGTCCTCATGTCCTGAGACCAGATATGCGTGTTCATGCTCGCCTTCATGTCCTGTGGTCTTCACTCGATTCCTTCTCGTTTTTGCCTCATTAGTACCAGGCAGCAGCCCTTCCAGTGGGCACTGGTGGATCTGTGCCCCTGCCATTCGTTCCTCTCTGGACCCTCTTGCCCGCCTGCCCACCTTGCAGAAGGCTCCATTTCAGGAGCTCGGTTATCAGCTCAGTGGCACTCTGCTTGCTCCGTCTCCCTGGGAGGTGGCAGCGCTCACCAAAGCTGCAAAAATAAACAGCGTGATGTGTTTTCATGTCGGTGATTTATAATTCCTAACAGAAGAGTCATCGTCTCAGCAGGTGTTTGTTCTCGGGATGACAGAGACGTCTATAGCGTGGACTCTTTGAGAGCAGTCTCCTGACAACGAATGATAATGTATAATTTGACTTTAAGAAATCGAGTGTAGTGGCTGGCCCTGCACAGGTGACATGCCCCTGAGAGTGATCCCATCCACTGACCAGCCTGTCCTTCTCAGGGAGGCATGTTCCTCCCCACTTACCGTCACCCTCCCCAACGGTCTGGGGAGGGAACAACTTAAAAACAGAAATGTTTCTTTGTGAACAGTGGCTCTGAACCAAAGTCAGCTGCTGGCGCTGGTGTGCATGTGCTGTAAGATGTGAGGATTCTGGAAGGTCTCAGGACACAGCTTCACAAACGTCAGGCACTTGCTGTAGTCTCCTGAGCTGGGCAGTTTGGGAGGGCCAGCCAGGCGTGGGGCAGTTAACACAGATAACATCCTTATTACTCTTGTTCCCCACACCATCCCTCTTCCCCCAAGGGGTCAGTCATCACAGTTTGCCTTTGGGGGCGGTTCATCAAAGGAAATGAATGCCAGATTGTCACAGGATCGCTAGGTGACCTGAAAGAATTGATGGAATTCTTTTGAGCCCCTTTCTTGCAGCTGCGAAGAATCGAGTTCTAAGGACACTTCTTATAGGCCCTTATGTCTTCGGAGGGAAGGTCTGTAGCTATAAAAGCAGATCAGAGATTCTAACCCACTGGAAACAGGTGGCAAGTGACAGAAATTCTTACAACACCTTTGTTCATTAAGACAGTAAGTGCTACTATTACTAACAAGTACTTCTGTTACATCAACAGGGACAAATGGCTTCCACAGCAGGTGTTAATCAAAGTGAGAAGCCAGGCCAGGGGTGTAATCATTTAGCCCAGAGTCATCCATCCAGCTCTACTGCAGGAAAATCGACTCTAGGCGTAACCTGAGGTTTTCATTTCCTTGCCTGAAGTCATAAGACACAGCCGCGTCATGTTCAGAAACACAGCCCTCTTGGGGTTTTTGGCTCCGCAACACTCACAGTTGGGGTTTATTTTCATTGGTCTCTGAAACTGGTCATTTTTGCTCTTTTCACTCTGTCAACAGAGACAGTTTTATGAGACTGCATCTTGATCCGTCTGGCTGCAAAAGCCTCATCCATTTTGGAGTCAGCAAGCAGAGAGAGCTGTGTGTGTGTGAGTGTGAGCAGGGCTAGCCACTGTCGTCATTGCCAACACAAGAGGTGGAGGTGAGCCCTCCAGCAGCGCCTAAGTGTCGTGTCGTAGAGACGTACAGAGCGTTGTATTCAGTGAGGGGTCGTCGAGGTCTGCAGGAATTTCTGTCCCTGGCATTTTAGAGGTAAAAGAGTCCGAGTCCTGCAAAATGGTTAGCTGCCCTTCCCAGCTAGTGAATAGCAGAGAATCCGGGTTTCCTCATGCCCAGTTCTGCATTCTTCTCCACTAGCGTTCAGTACATGGAGGCCTGGACGGACCCACACTGCTTTTTATCTCAGCTGTAGGGTCAGCAGTTTGGTGGCCACACGCCCACAGCTGAATGATCCCCAACTCTGGTCCATTTTATGTTCATATCTTCCTCCTAGACTCTTTATCTTTCTTTCCTTTATTTATTTATTTTTTTAAGAATTTGTTTTATTGTTTTGAGAGAAGGTGAGAGACAGAGAGAGAGAGAGTGTGTGAGAGAAGGGGGAGGGCCCAGAGCAGTCTCCATAGTGGTACATCATTAGTTGTGACATGGTTTCATTCCACACAGGTGGATGTGGGGCTGTGCAGGCCGAGAACTGAACTGGGGGCCTCCCCCAAGGGAGGCAAGACGTTCGCAATCTGGGGTGGGAAGGTGGGCACCAAGAAAGCAACAGAGAGCGTGGTGGTTCTGTCATACGTAGGTGAAAAAACAGATGAAAGTGAGTCGAGTCATGGAGCCCGGAGGCCTCCAAAGGACTGTCTTCAGCATTTTCCATGTGAGGAGAGGAACTGAACAGCAAGCAGACTGTGGACGCCTAGACGGGCGTGTCAGGAAGCTGGGGTTCCTTCCTAGGCCATCAGTGGCTGTTTAAACTGAGGCGCAACACGATCAGATCTGTGCTCCAGGAATGGGGTTTTGGCAGGACAGTAGCGATCCAAGTGGAAGAAGACTACGCTCGAGGCAGACACAGAGTTGGAGGAAATCTACGGCCTCAAAGACCTTGCTGTGCCCCCACCCCCCACCCCTGGTTGGCATGAAGTCAAGACTGCTTACTCTGAGCCCTGACACACGTGGCAGTACCCCCGCCCGCCTCCTGCTGCCCCCTTCCCACCTCCCGCCGGCCCCGCCCCGTCTCCAACGCCCCCGCCCCATCGCCTGCAACCCGCAGGACTCAGCCATGCACCCTCCCCCACCACCAGTGCTAGGTGAGTCCCAGAAATGTGGGGTACAGCAAAGGACTACAAAGTCATCCCAAAGACACCCTGAGGGCTGTTCAGCCCCCGAACTCCCCTGAATTTGGAGCATCTCTGAGACGCTTCAGGGCCACTGTCACAGAACCAGTGTGTTGGGTGCGTGCTGGTTCCCCCGTGGCCGCGGAGTTGCTACTGGAGCCTCCACGACAGTTTTGAACAGCCCACCGTGGATGCCACGCGAGTGGCAGGCCAGCCCAGCCACTGTGCTCACACCTCGTCCCCTCCCCACCACGCCCCATGCAGTGCCTGAACCCTCTGTGATGAGTCCCCACAAAGCTTCCCCCAGGGGCTGGTTGACCCAGGTCACTGATGAGGAAGCAGGTTGGCAGCATTAAAGTCGCTTGTGGAGGGATCATGCTGTTAGTGGACTTGACTCTAGAGCTGGCTTCTCAGCTCATGCCTGTTAGAAAATGCCAACTGGACAGCGATGTTCTCCTTCCAGTAACCGACTAGTGGGCATCGTGCCATAGCCTAGCAAAGGTCTCCTTGAAGGTCCATGGGTTTCCATGAGCAGAAGAGTGCATCGGGTTCATCCCCCCCTTCCTGCTGCTGGGGGGCCTGAGACTCACAGCCATGGGACAGACACCCCTAGTGCCTGGCTCCCCAAGGGCCCTCGAGGCCAGCACGCTTTAGGCAGGAAACCAGAGGTGGCAGCTGCTCACTGAGTAGCACTCACCCCGCCGGGGTCTTCAGTGGGTGCATTTTTATCTCCGGGCCCCTCGATGGCCCGTGTCCTAAGCCAGGCACGTGCAGTGTTTGGCATTGCTCCCAGGGCCCCCCAAACTCACGTCTGTCTCTCACCTCCTTCTGCTGCAGATCCTGGCGCCCCTGTGAAATTGCCTTGTCTGCCAGTGAAACTGTCGCCTCCGCTACCTCCAAAGAAAGTCATGATCTGCATGCCTGTGGGCGGCCCAGAGCTGTCCCTAGCGTCCTACGCCGCCCAGAAGAGTGGCCAGCAGGGCGGGGCCCCGCTCCACCACACGGTCCTGCCCTCCCAGCTCCAGCACCAGCTGCAGTACAGCTTTGGCCAGCACCTCCCCTCCACCACGGGGCCCCTCTCCCTGCACCCCTCAGGCTGCAGGATGATCGACGAGCTGAACAAGACCTTGGCCATGAACATGCAGAGGCTGGAAAGGTGACTGGGGGGCAGGGGTGCAGGCCAGAGGGGAGGCCTTGGCTGGAGAGGGGGTGGAAGACGGGTTAGGGGTTTGACCATGAGGGAGGGCTACAGGGCTCGTAATCCCAAGTTCATGGAAGCTGTGTGTTCTCGCAAGAGTGCTCTGACTCTGTTCTCGTTGGTAGGAAGCTCTTAATCACTACCCTCACTGAATCCTGCTTGATGACGCTAAAAAAGGACCGGGACTATATTTTGCTGTGTGTAAGGCCACTGCCGTGTATAATGCACACTCAAGTTTGGGGCCCAAAATTTTAGGGGGAAGAAAATCTTTCATTTTAATATTTTAATTCAAATTCTTATTTGTTTATATTTAGATACTTGTTGGGTTTTGTGTGTGTGTGTGGCACTTATTTTTTACCACATTATTATATAAGAAATTTTGTGTAACGGGTACTTATAAAACTCAATAGATATAAGGCACAAGAAATTTTATGTATAAATATTTTATATAAAAATTAGCCAATGATCCTGGTCCAGGGTATTATAATAGTTTGCCTATGGAGATTGTTATTGATTTCTAGAGTTTATTCTTAACCCAAAAGCATAACTAAAAGAATTAAAAACGTTTATATAGATATGGAATGAGTACTACCCATGTGGAATGTGCATCCTTATTTTTCGCTCACAAATTTGGGCCCCCCAAAATGTGTGCATTATCCATAGCAAAATACAGTCGTTAGATGTTACAATATTGGCTCACCAGATTTGGTGGGAGGTGTGCAGCAGGAAAGAACTAGAGACCAGCTGAAGCAAACTGAACGAGTTCCATACTTATCCAGAGTTCCAAGGCTACCCTCAGCCGTGTGACCAATCAAAAGGCAGCCACCAAGTCATGACTGCGTGCATGGGTTCCAGAATCTAACTGCCAGCATTTCAGCCACAGAGGTGCTAAGTCTTTTGCTTTAATTCTCCATCTGTAAGACAGGAATGATAATAACACCACTAGCCTCCTTTTAGTTGTTTGTGAGGAATGGATGACTTCAAATCAGTCGTCTTATTAGATGACTTACCAGTAAGTGTCCAATAAATGGTAGTGAATAGTAAGCAAAATTGTTTAGCACGCAGAATTGGCCTTCGGTGGTCCCAAAAGGTATACGAGGGTTTTCCGGAAAGTATCCAGCCATGGAACTGTTCTTATTATATAGACAAGAGCTGAATTCTTTTCTGGACAGTCCTTGCATACCTTTTAGGGCCACTAAAGGTTAATTCTGCGTGCTAAACAATTTTGTTTACTACCGTATATTCAGCCCTTACATTTCAAATAGATTGGATCCAATCTTATTGATTTCGTCTGTGTGAGTTTCCTCAAGTGAGATTGTTTTCTCTCCACTGATGATTCACATCTTTTTTGAAGGTGACATTTTAGCATTTCAAATATTATGCCATTTTTATTTTTAATATCGACAGTAAGCTCTGTGATCTAGTTGGCATCGATCTTGGAATTTAGACTTAAAATCCTAGTCAGCAATTAATTTGTCTTTCCCATTTTATGTTGTTGATCAGTTCTATTAGCTGAGGATTAAATTACTACTTTCAAAAACATTGAAAAACTAATTTCAACATTGGACAGGAGAAACAAGTCAGTAGCCTCCCAAATCCTTCCAATCTCTACAATTCTATTATTCCATAATTATTTTTAGGCCTTGCAAAGAGCACAGTTCATTCATTATCCTACTCTGAATACATTTCATGGTGACAATTACTTTTTCTCATGTGACCTCAAGGGTCACAGGAAATTCCAAAGACTAATTCTTGGTCCTGAATTGGATGACCCCGAGGTTTCTTTCAGCCTTCACAATCTGACATAATTGGTGCGTTGGCTTATGTTAACCATGTGTCCACCTGCAAATAAGAGTGCTCCAAAGAGGCATTGGTGCTCTCGCAAGAAAATAACAGCGAATCACCTGGGTGTTACTTGAATGTGAAGTGGCAGCCATTTGAAGTTCAGAATTTTGTGCCTCGTCATACAAGTGGCGTGCATTTTTAAATGACGTGGGTTTTCAGGGCAAGATTTCTTTTCTTATATTGAAGGCCATCTATTTAAAATGGCATGAATTTCTGGTTAGGCATTGGTACCTGACCCTTTGAAGCCAGAGTTTTATCAACCTTTTACTTCAGGTCAGTACTTGGATTTTAAAGCATGCATTTATCACCTGTAAGCAGCGGCCTGGAGATACTGTTTGGTAGTTGGACTGCTGCTCCGAGGGGCATGATGACATCTCAGTGCCAGGTATTGACCCTGAGCAAGACAGATCCTCAGTGCAATGCTGATGGGCAATCCGGGGAGAGGAAGGTTCAGGTGAGACTATACAAACCATTTACACCTTTTGAAGTCTTAAAAGGATTAAAAAAGGAAGTGCATTTGCAAAAAAAAAAGAGAGAGAGAATCTGCACCTGAATTCCGATGTGTAGAACAGAGAAACCCTGCCTTGGCCAATGCATACATGTTAATTATTTGATCTTCTGGAAGACCGTGGTCCAGAATGATTTTGCAGGCCTAAAATGTAAAAGTCCTAAAAGAAGTGTTCTAATAAATTAACGAATTATATTCATCATGGTAAATTGCCAGTGTTTAAGTAAAACAAAACCACCAACATTGAGATTTCTAAAGCCCAGCAGAACCAGCATCATCCTCTGGTCTTGCAGTAGCCTGTGAGGTGGGCAAGTTGGTTTCTCCATTTAGTGACAAGGAACCGAAGACCAAGATGCACAACAAGTGAACAGCCCAGTTGGGACTCAACCACGGGCCTCCACATACCACATCTGCCCCCCCCCCCCCCAGCTCCACCATCCAGCCGGGTGTGACCTAGGGCGTTCGCTAATGTCTAGGGATGAGGTCATGTGAAAAAGCTAGCACTGTTGGGTTCCTCTGTCAGAGAGAATCCTAGGGTGGGGATGGGGGGCTGTTGACCAGACTCTGTGTGTCTTAGGGTTTTATTCATCACATCCCAACCCCAGACAGTATTTCAGAAATGTGGGTCATTGACCCCTGCGAGGACAGAAAGGGTTGTGAATGAATTCATTTAAATTCGTTACCATGGCTGGAAAAAAAGCTCAAAACACATCACAGTCTCTACTCAGGGAAGCTTGGCAGCATCGTCTATATATAGACAGGCATAGTTTCCTACTGACGGAAGTCCAGCAAAAAACCAACTCTAATGCTGAGTTTCTTATCTCAGAAGGCTAATCCTAGGCCACGATAAAAAACACAATGTGCCTGCTTTCCTCAAGTGAAGCTGACTGTTTCCTTGGGTTTCAGTGGTTATTTCTGTCATGTTTCAGCCTCAGGCGCTACAATTTGTAGCATAATTTCTACACATTCATAATCTCCAAGAAGAAAGCGGCTGATTGTTTACTCTCCCCTCTGAAAACTCTGTTCAGAGACGCGTGCAGACTAAATTACGGAAGCTGGTCCTCTTGAAGTTTAATTTCCATTTCAGTGTCATATTGGTGGATAATGGATTTTCTCTGTCCTTTGAGGAGATTAATGGCTCTTTATTGGTTGCATTTCAAATCAAATACCAGAACGCATCATCCCTTTATAACACACTCATCTTTAGAAAGGATGTTGAAATGGTTCCCCATTTTCATGAAAATTAAAGATGTAAAATGCACAGTGATTTTTAATTTTCACACCTGAACCTGTCCCAATTTCCTACGGAAGAGTCAAAAGTGTTACTCCCCACCCATTTTGAGTCACATGCCCTATTACCATGTGATGAAGGACAAGCAACGGTTATAAAGTTCTCTTCAAAAGGGACCAACTGTTGTAATGACCCTGAAATGTTGCAGACGTCTTGGCATTCATTTCTTACGAATTATTAACAATAAGCTGCCTCTTCCTCACACCAGTAATGAACATGAACGGTGAGGTGAAGCAGTCTCTTCATTTTTAAAGTCTCAGGATTCCCTAGAAGTATATGACCATTTAAATAGTTGAAAAGAGGGGAAGCCGGGATGGCTCAGTGGGTTAAGTGCTCACTTTGCAGTCCCAGGGACCGAGGATCGAATCCCAGCCCCAGCCCATGTGGACCCATATGCTGAACTGGGGAGTTCCCCCTGTTCAGTTCTCACTGGGGTGAGACCCCAGCCCAGTTCCTGCCCTGTGCAGCCCCGCGCCCACCTGTGGAATGAAACTATGTGGAAAAACCAATGATGTGCAACTATGGAGACTGTTCTGGGCCCTCCCCCTTCTCTGTCTCTCTCTCTCTGTCTCCCTCTGTCTCTGTCTCTGTCAAAAACAATAAAAAATAAATCTTTAAAGAGTTGAAAAGAGGGGTGGGGGGGATCATTGGAATGTCTGTCTTCCTGCCTCTCATCTCCTTTCCTGACACAGAGCTGGCAGGCAATGGATATAGTTATTAATAGAATATTTTCAGACACTTATGTGTATGTGGATTCACCTCGCTTTCTTGAAATCACCCTTTTCAGCCTCATGGAAAATTAGACATTCTGTCACATGCTAGATACTGGTAGTCACATTTCGGGAAGACGGCCTGATTGGCCAGGCGAGGTCTCCAGCTATTTCTGTAGCGCCCCCAACAGGCAGCCACTGATCACGACGGCTGGGCCCTCTGTTACAAGGCTGGTAGCATGATTTCTACTACTTGCCCAAGCAGCTGAGGGGTCGACCTTATACTCCCATTCTACTCAAGGTCCCACACTCGCCATGTGTCTTTGAGGGAAGAGAAGCCAGTCTCCTGTTTGTCACAGATGGCCTGAAAGTTCTGTATCTTCCTTTGCATAGTATTTCTCCTTTCTCTGTCTTCTTGAAACACTTGGGCACTTTCTACCTAAAGGAACTTTCTGGTTTCCAACTTTTCTTTTTCCCTCTAAAATTTTTCCCTACCTGACTTAGATACAGTTGGCTGCTTTTCATTCCCCTCACCTAATATTCCCAGCTCTGTGCCTTTGTAGGAGCCATTGTTATTTAATCTATAAATGAGGGAAAGGAGGAGACAGGGGTGGGGCTCAACATGAGCCATGAATTACATTTTTGTCTCTTTCATCCTTGCGTCCTTTAGTATCCAGTGTAGAAATCCAAGCAAAGTTGGGCCTCATGGAAGGGCCAGCCTGCGAAGTGGGAGCAGTCGCTTCCCAGTCTGTTGACCATTATATTTGTCATCTATCTATCATGCACTCCACCTTCCTGTTCTCATTGCTATTTGTATTAAACTAGGAGGGAAACGGGCCCCTTACACTGCTAATGTCTAATAAGATGCTATATTTTTGTAAATATGGGATTTAATCTTTGTCTTTTTTTGTTTTTTAAGTTGATTAAATTCATTGCCTTGCACACCATAGCTCATAATGTGTTACCTAGAATTTCCATCTGTGTCACTGAAAAGTTTCATAATAAATACAAAGAGCAAAGCAGCCCATTGGGAAAAATGGAATAAATTTAATTGAATTAGAATAGCAGTAATTTAAAGCATAATTGAAAGTTTCAAAGGAGGGTCTCATGTATTCATATGTCATGAGTAAGATTTTTTTCTTTTGGGTAAATACTCTACTATAAAATTTATTGATATATAATATAACCTCATACTCTATTATTTGATGAATGTCAAATACTTTTGGATGGTAAATGCATTGAGTTTGCTATGTTTAGAAATTCCATAAATGAAAGATATAAATTCCACTTCCCGCTAATCTGAAAAAGAATTATAACAATTTAACTGTGGGTTTCTGGCCTATTATTCTTGCTGGCCTTCATCCAAAGCCTGTCATTTAAAAAAAAAGGGGGGGGGGTTCTAAATTGCTCTAGGAACCTAGGAGAGACTCTATGAATAAAATAACTACTTTATTATCTTTGTTTTTGTTGTTATGCACTTCCTAATTGTTCTACAATGAACTGATATGGCTTTTCTTTATGAAGTGAATCCTTTTTCATTAAATCTATTTTACTTGGGTTGGCTCAACTTAAGAGGTGAAACCAGGAATATCATCATCATTCCCTTCCTGAAGACTGACCTACATAAAACACAGACTGTCGTTACCTGTGGCTGCTGAGGGTCTGGCACTGTCCTTGGACAAGAACTTTCTCTGAGTCACCCTTGAACATGTTGGTCTATGGGTCCCTAGCCTCAGTGTCCCACCTCATCTCTGGCCCTGCGTCTCCATCCGTGGCATTTCTAACACTCTGTCTCACACGCAGTTCCTATCAGTCACACTGTCTATACCTCCAAAACCTAGACCCTCATGAAATCTCTCTCTCATTCCTGGATCTCTAACTTTGCCATCAAATGAGTCCTCTTACTCCTTCTTTGAGACACGTGGGTAGGAAATGAACTTCCCTTTGGCCCTTGGAGATAGGGATCTTAATCAGAAACAGCTGTAGAATGAAAATTCTTTGCGTTTGTAATTTTGTGGGTTTGTTTTTGTGTGTATTTTTCATTTTGGTAAATACACAGGACAAAAAGAAATGACCATTTTAACCATTTTGAAGTCTACCGTTCGGTGGCGTTAAGTGTTATGCATTCACAGTACCATGCTAGCACCTCCACCACCCATCCACAGGGAATTGAATCCTTATCCCCTATTATTTCAAGCTGCTGCCACCATCAGAAAACTCTGCTGTCCTAAAATGTTTAGGCTGTAAGATGACAAAGGAGACTTCAGTTGCCCTGGAGACCCTTTGTGTCTTCAGACTGGATGACCGTGTGTGCAGTCGGTTTCGGTGCATGTGTGCATGTATGACCCGTTCGCCTGGATGAGTGACTTCTCTCCTCCTTCTCTTTAAACAGCTCTGAGCAGCGGGTCTCCTGTTCCACTTCTTACCACAGCTCTGGTTTGCACTCGGGTGACGGTGTCCCAAAAGCAGGACCTCTGGGCCTTCCGGAAATAAGACAAGTGCCAACTGTTGTGATTGAATGTGATGACAATAAAGAAAATGTGCCTCATGAATCAGACTACGAGGACTCTTCTTGCCTCTATGCAAGGGAAGAGGAGGAGGAGGAGGAAGACGAGGATGAGGACAGCTCGCTGTACACCAGTGCGTGCACCCCACTCCTCAAGGCGGGTGGAAGGGCTGAGGCTGAGGGAAGAAATGCTGGTGGAGCTGCCCAATTCGGGTTCTAATCCCGGGTCCGGCATTAACTGGCCCTGAGTCACAGGGTAGCTCAGTTAACCCCGAGGGCCTCAGTTTCTTCATTAGTAAAATGAAAGTGTAAGCATCCTCCAAACCTCTTCATCACTCTAAAAATTGTACCACCATTCTACCACTTGCTACTTCTTAGATGGCTCTATCTTTCTTTGATTGCAACCCCCTCCCTCAAAAAAAAGGAGGAAGAGGGGACAGGGACCCTAAAATTGAATTTCAGTCTACATAATACTCAGACATACCATTGTGTATGCAACAAATTCATTTTAAGCAGACCTCAACAGTTTTGGGCCCGAATTTACATTTCTTATTTAAGGCCTTTCAATGTGTTGAGAGACAAGACAAGAAAAGTAGAAAGCCAACTTCAAGACCTATCATTTTGGCCATAAATAATAAATGAAATGTAGTTAAGTGATTAGAGACTGATATTTGGTCAACATTTCAATAAATGAATTTATATCCTAGCAATCCTTCACTGAGGACATACTGTGTGCCCGGCCATGTGCTAAGATCTTACTCGATTCTCTAAGTCTTATAACACCTAGTGGCCTAGATACCATTGCCCTATTCTGCAGAGCAGGGAAGACAAGGGCAAGGTAAGCGACTTGCCCAGAGCCATGTTTGCTAAGTATCAGTGCTGGGGGTTGACGCTAGCTGTGTCTCATTCCAAAGCCTGTGTCCTAAAACCAACAGAGGAAGAAAAAAGACTGGCACTCCTAAATAAAATGCAGAAGGCCCAAAATGTGTTCCTTCCCAGTCACTCTCTCCTGCTGAGTAGACGTCCTAGTGAGCAATGAAATGATCAAAATCCTGTCAAGGAGAGAGCTGGGCAGGGCGCAGCCACAGGCCCAAAAGAGCCATGAATGGAAGGAACCGCTGCTCAGCCCCGGAGCTGTTTCCTGCCCAGAGAATATTTTATACCAGGGTTTCTCCACCTCGGCACTGTTGACATTTTGAATCAGATAATTCTCCGTTTTGGGAGGCGGGGGACTGTCCTGGGCACTGTTGGGTAATTGCCTGGCTTGTGCGGCACCTGTGAGCTTTCTCGCATTGACATGTCCACCCACCTGCTGCCCCTTTGCATCTCACCTGCCTGGCAGGGGCCGGCCCCTCCCCTGTGTGGTTACTAGAGGCCTCTGTGGCATCCCAGTCTGTCCTGCCACCATCTGAATCTCTGGAGAGCAGAGGTCCGACTACATGGCCCCAGGTGCTCCCCACATGCTCAGCACACTGCTTCGTGTAGAGAGCATGTTGAGGGCAGGAACTCGAGCGAAGTGTCCTAGGGGGCCTTCAGCACACTCGGGTATGAAGCCCACTGTCCTCCTGCCTGTTACCTTGTGGCCCCCACTTGGTCCTGTGGGAGCCCGGGCAGGGTTATGCCAGTGTCATTCACTCGTTTCTCCCCCCGCAGGCTCTCTGGCCATGAAGGTGTGTAGGAAGGACTCCTTAGCCATCAAACTCAGCAACAGGCCCTCCAAGCGAGAGCTGGAAGAGAAGAACATCCTGCCCAGGCAGACAGACGAGGAGCGGCTGGAGCTGAGGCAGCAGATCGGCAGCAAGCTCACCAGGTAGGACAGCCAGACTGATGCTCTGCAGATCTGGGGGGAAGAGCTCAGACCCCACCCCCAGATCCGCCCTGGCACCCTGGAATCACTCTTCTTGCAGCAAAAGCCAGTGGGGAGCAGACCATTTCTTCTCCAGGGTTGCTGCTAGAGCCCCTTCCCCTTCCCTCACCCAAGTCGGGGAAAATGCACTGGATTAGGAAGGACCTGAGAGGCAGGTTTCCAGGCGGAAGAACCCCCTATAGAAAAAAATCACCACCGTCCAACAGAGTGAAGGGCCTGTAGGCACAGGAGTTGTGGTTGGTTAAGCACAGAGCAGTCAAATAAATACATTTTCTGCTGTTATGCAACCCGAAGGATCAGAGGTTGTTCGCGTCGCCTCATCACCAAACTGACTTGAATGATCGCCCTCTATGTGTGGCTATTGCAGACGCAGGCGTAGAGTGTGTTATATTACATAATGTACTGACCGCCCGTTTGCATGGCTGTAATCCAGGCCACGTCTGTATGGCATTAGCTAACATTTGGAGCACTTATTATTAATTTGACCGGCATTCTTCTAAACGTTTTACATGCATTGCATCCCTTCATCTTTGAGCCTCCCTGTGAAACGGACATTTTGTGCGGACTTCACAGATGAGAACACCAGGCGTAGAGAGCTACGTGATCGGAAGTGTCAGATCCACTTCTAGTTCCCTTCCTTTACCAGTCCTTCCAGTCCCCCAACAGTCCTATCACATCCACATGATTCCATTTGATTTAGCTGAAATTCCATTTATACTACTTCTACCAAAAAAAAAAAAAATTATCATTTAAAAAATTAGACATGGAGCCATGATTCTCAGCGTTCATAGTTACGGGGGCCCTGTCACCGTGACCTCTGGATCAGCCCTTCTGCACTTTGCAGCTTGGAACATTGATGGGTTGAAGAATGACCCCCACCCCCGAGGACGGCGTCAGGAACACTGGGAATGGGGGAATCGGGGGCTACAGAGAAGTGTAACACCTAAGGAAGTCATGCATTTGTTTCTGAAACATCCTTTAGAAAGTGAATCCTTCTGTAAGTCACCAGGATGACCCATTCTAAAAGAAAGGAACTGAGACTCTGAAACACGATCTGATCGCGGTCACTCAACAGCTGGTGAAGCCTCCTCTCGGGGAACAGCCCACCTTTCAAACCCAGCGGGCCCCGCCCTCCTACAGAGATCCTCTCCAAGGCCCTCTGTCCTGTTCAAATCAGACAGAGGGAGGAGCGTTCCTGAGAGAAAAATAAAACAGAAGGGGCCTTGCAGTATACGAGGGCTGTCCGGAAAGCATCCACGTACCATGAAAACGAGAGGCATTCGTGGCTGGATTTTTTCCGGACAGCCCTCATATATATAAGAGTATTCATCTAAAATCAGCTCAGGAGTAAATAAGGATTTGGGCGCTCTGCTCCCTGACACATTCAGTCCCGTACATTAGCACCCACCTACTCAGGGATGCACTGTCACCATGTCTTGCGGTCATGAGTGACCAGTTAGTCAGCACCCACCTGAGCTGGCATGGGTCCCTACTGAGAATTGGAAACCCCTCTTGGGGGCGATCTTGAAGCTCTTAGGACCTTGGGTGCTTGGTTTTGAAAAGAATGTTTCTTCTTGTGACATCCTTTTTCTCAATGAGATGCAGCCAGTGGTGGGAGCCACTGTCTTACGATTCTTTCCGGTGCTCAAAGGAAGATACTTGATTTAAGCTCCTCAGAGTGTTAGTTTGGTAGCATCACCATACGAAGGACCACAGTCTGGGTGGCTTGCACAGCAATGTATAGTCTCATGGTTCTGGAGGCTAGAAGTTCGAGATCATGGTAGTTAGCAGGGCTGGTTCTTTCTGAGGGCTGAGGAGGAGAATGTCCCAGGCCTCCCTCCTGGCTTCTCGTGGGTTGCAGGCACTCTGTTGGTCTTTGGCTTCTAGAGGTATCACCCTGACCTCTGCCTTCATCTTCACTTCTCCCTTCATGTGTGTCTCTGTATCCAGTGTTCCCCTTCTCATAAGGTCACCAATCGTATTGGACAAGGGCCCACCCATGTGACCTTCTTTTAACTTGATTCCTTCTGGAAAGACCCCATTCCCAAATCAGGTCACATTCTGAGGTCCTGGGAGTTAGGAATCTTAGGGAGTCACAGTTCTTCTCATCCCGTTTGGGGAAGCATAGAGTGAGTCTACACAGAGGGGAGGGGCCACACCCTCAAATGCAGGCGGGGCCCGATGTTGTGCGTGAGTGACGCAGGAGGTTGTAAGTTTGCTTACAGGGGGTGTTAGGAACTGGGGCAAGATGGGAAGCCCACGCCGTACCACAGGGGGACGTGACTATGCAGCACTGAGGACCAGTTTGTCAAATTGTCCAAAGAAAACTCTGGATTTTGGGTTTTTTTTAATGAAAATTCCAAATACTTTCAAACATTGCACAGACCAATCAGAATATATTTGTGGATTCAGTGCCACCCAAGGACCGCCTCTCAGCCTGGGGCCCCTGTTTTGAAGTTCTGACCTGGAAGCCATAGTTTTTTTTTTCCATCTGTAGTCCAGTCATAGGTGACACGTGAATACACTACACGCTTTGAGGGGCTGATGAGACAGACTGTTTGGTGTGTTGTAAATGTCAGTGTGAGCGTGTGCGTGTGCACGCCTGTAGCCATTTGGAATGAACATCTTGTTGGATCTGAATTGGAGTGTAGTTATTTATGTGGACTGATCATGAAAGCAATATACCACATTCCTAAGGAGAATTTGAGATCCAGCTTTCTCTGTTTCAGGAATTCACTCAAATGATCTTCACAACGTTTACAAATGGCTCTACGGAAGCATACGTTAGGTGGGATGCGGAAGGTGGTTGAAATAGCAGTAACTGGTTTCTTTTCCTTCATACACATGAGTCTGCAAATCACACAGACTTGAGATTGAAGCACCTGCTTATTTCTGGTCGTTTGAATCTACACATAGGATGTGAAAACCAGCATTAGGCACTGTGTGGGGCCATATGTAGGACCCTCCTTTGACAAGAAGCAAAATTCACCCTCTTCTCTCCTCACCACTTATCATTGCTGTCACTTAAAAGGCTGTTCTCTGTGTAGCAGCAGGAGGGTGGTGAATGAGGTAGAGAAGGGTCCAATCAGCCTGGTCATCCCCATGAAACCTACTATGCTAGGTAGTCTTTCCTGTTGAGAAATTAATAATATGCTAGAAAGACCGGGTATTCTAAATCTGTATTTTATATTCCTAACTAGCTGACACTATAGTCAAGATAGGCAGCATATGAAATATCTTCAGAGGATTTTGTGCTACCTTAAATCATAGCACAGTGTCCAGAGGAGAAAATTGAAATGCATGTTTTATGCTTATAGTGCAGGTAATAAAATACAGTAATCCTGACTTCTGACTGTGGCTGGCATGCTGTGTGTGGTTTGGGAAATTCAGCGCTGAATCTGACACTCCAGAGCCTCGTTCCCAGGTGACAAATTGCGTCTCCCCTGAAAATCTCAGGACTGAGGCTAAGTGTGAGCTGGCCTTTCCCCAGGCTCAATGATTTCTTCTGCTGCAGAAGCACTTCCAAAAAGTCATAATAACAATCAGAGGCCCTATGAGTTCATTTCAACTTGGGCGGATTTAGTGAACCCTGGACACACGCCACTATGACTCATCTGGGAGAGAACAGGGAAGATAGAGTGGAGTGAAGTTTGGGAGGAGCTCTCTTGTAGATCTCTTCAGCCTCACTTAGGCTCATCATCATCATCATGGTGACTATGGTTTAGCCCAGAGTGGCACACAGCTTAGAGGAGACCAGGGAGAAATGGAAAGAAGGCACGTGGCTAGTTCTCATCTGAACATCCACAAAGCCGGGGTGGGATGGCTCAGATTGGTGGGCGTTTTCTGTAGGTTATGAGACTTCCCATAAAGAGAACTGAAATTATGAGGGCAGGCTGATAAGTTTTTCCTCTATTGTAATGTCTTTTTGTTACATTAGACATCTCTGGATATAACCAGTTCTGTGTAGTCATGCAGTATCTCCCCCCCCCCGCCCCCCATCATTCTTGACCTTGTATATGCAAATGCTTACATTGTTCACCCAGTGCACATCAAAATGGAAGAGTATGCAGATGTTCAGTTCAAACAGCATGCTACTATTGAATTCTTAACAGTGGGAAATGTTCCTCCTATTTTTTTTTGAAATGTTTGAAAAAGAAGGTGAGGACTTCTTAAAGAAGATCGTTACAGGTGATGAAACTTGGGTCCATCATGATGAGCCCAAGAATGAAAGGCAGGCCATGGAATACCGCCATCAGGGATCCCCTCAGCTGAAAAAATTCAAAACTCAGGCCTCAGTTGGGAAAGTCATATTGACTGGTTTTTGCTCTTATATTTTGATGTGCACTGGGTGGAGAATGTAAGGTCAAGAATATGCAAGGTCAAGACTGATGGAGGAGCAATACCATGGGACTACACAGGACTGGTTATATCCAGATATGTCTATTGTAACAAAAAGTATTACAGTGGAGGCAACATTTATCAGTCCGCCCTCATAGCTACTAGTCCCCAAGCTGAGCCTGATGAGACAAGCGAAATCAGAGCGAAATGTGACTTGAATGGAGTTACTGAGTCCCACAGCATTTGCATGGCAAATGTGAGCTCTTCGGATAGTTCAGCTGCTCAGGTTATGTGGTGTCTCCCATTACCTACCTCGCTGTGCAAAGTAGGAAATCCTTTTTCAAAGCCCTTCAGAAATGCTGAGTCAAGGCTATAGTACTACCTATCTGATAGAAAGTTAAGGACAACCACACACTCATTGTTGTTTGTTAAACGAAAGATGAGCAGGTGGGCCTGCTCAGATCTGTGTAAGGTGTATCAAGAGCGGGTGGAATCAAACTTTGAAATCACATGTGTAGGGATTCTGGCATTGAGGCACAGGCCACATGACACCATCACAGGGACCCAGGGCCAAAGACCATGACTCCGAGCTTTGCAGAGATGTGTGCAGCTTCTTGCCCCACCACCCAGCCTCAGCGGTTCAGAAGTGCAGTAAAGATTGAGTTCTTGGCATCCTGTTGCCAAGACAGCATTTCTGAGCCTCTGACAATGTGTGTGCATGCATGCACATGTGCATGCATATGTGTTATGAGAGGAGTCGCAGTTTGCAAGCCCCCCTCTGGCTGTCAAGGAACAAAGCCACATCTTGTCTGGCTTTGCCAGCATTCTGTATTTGTGACTCGCAGCTGCCCCTGCTGCTATGCATTTTTTAACCATATAGTAAGTGTGGAGGACAAAAGCGTCACTCTTTGCACAGTCGCAACTGAGTTGATCTTAGTGTTTAAAACTCTCAAAGGTTTCAAAAAACGTGACCATCACTGGGGTCGGGGGGAGTCTTATTTTGTTTCCTATTTCATAGCTTTTATAAATGGCTGATTATTCCCACAGCAACTCAAATTTGGGGCACAGGAGCGGGAAGGGTACAGCTGTACTCAACCACAGGCTAAGCAGAGAACAGGCGAATCCTCCAGGCAGTTGTGTTGCCACACTTTAAGACAGTGTGTCCAACCTTGTGGCTTCCCTGAGCCACATTGGAAGAAGAAGAATTGTCTTGGGCCACACATACAATACACTAACACTAATGATAGCTGATGAGCTAAAAAAAGAAAAAGTCACAAAAAAGTCTCATGATGTTTTAAGAATTTGTGTTGTTCTGTATGCCTGAAAAATGAATGAATGAATTTATTAGTTAATAGAAGACTTTTCTCAATTGGCTGAAGGAAAGAGGTTGGCCATTGCTATCCAGAGACTCATGGCAATCTGAGGGGAGCAGATCATGTAGAGTATCAGAGGGGTCTGTGTGGCTACATGCCCATGATCTATCCCTACATGCCCACTAGATGCCCATGATTTATTCCTAATTTACATGCCCATGATCTATCCCTACATGCCCACTAGATGCCCATGATTTATTCCTAATTTACATGCCCGTGATCTATCCCTACATGCCCACTAGATGCCCATGATTTATTCCTAATTTACATGCCCATGATCTATCCCTACATGCCCATGATTTATTCCTAATTTACATGCCCGTGATCTATCCCTACATGCCCATGATCTAGTCCTACATGCCCATGATTTATTCCTCATTTACATGCCTGTGATCTATCCCTACATGCTCATGATCTATCCCTACATGCCCACTAGATGCTAATGACTCCCTGTTCCAACCATAAATCCCTCCCTTGTTTGGCCTACTTAACTCTGAGAAATTCACCTGGCTCCAAATCCCTATTTTACCTTGTCATCTACTCCCAGAAAATCCCT
>PVKE010022846.1:0-25211 GCA_004027555.1 Craseonycteris thonglongyai
TCCCCTTCCCTCTGGCAATCACCAAGTTATTGAGTGTGTCCATAGGTCTCTGTGTTTTAGAACAAGAAGTTTTAGAGTCTTAAAGAACATTCATAGCATTTATGTCATGCCACTACAGAAGTATGGGTAAGAAAACACAACTATATAAGAGTGCTTTTCAAATTAGCTTGATAATTATCTGGACATGCCAAAATCAAGTGTCATTTTTATCACTGCATCAACCCAAATTGAAGGCATTTTTCCATCTGGAAAGACCTTCCAAGAGATTATTACCAGGAGATATTGCATGATATTTTTTTAAATTGTGTGAAAGTAGAACAGAACATGAATTAATAAATGAGAAGCTGAATGTTTTTATCATGAAATTTTATTGTATATGTTTTAATAGGAGTCCTCTTTTTAAAAGATCATCAAAAAATTTCTTCAACACAGTACGTTCAAAAGAGGGTGAAGAACTTAGCTTACCACAAAATATAACGAGCCTTTAATTAAAAAAAAAAAAGATGTACATGTGTGTTATAAAAATGTAACCACAATCAAATTTTATATACTAATAATTTTCATTACTTTGTATATCATGTTATCAACTATAAGATATGTATAGATAGATGGTTCAAATAAACAAGTTAATGCTCAAAGAGAAGAAATTAGGAAGTTTACTTGATCAGTATGACAATTTTTTTGATATGTGGCTAGCTATCTAAATGTTCAGAATATGAACTAAACACCTATGTACAAGTACATTATATTTAGACATATGTATATTTAGATGGCTTTTGTTGTCACTAGTCTAGCCTATCTTCAAAATAACCATAGAAGATTTTTAAACAATTTTTTAAATCAATTTCTATTATTTGTGTTTTGTTTTTTAAATCTTTTCTGCTATTTCCCCTATGCATAAAATGGTAGAGCATAGAAAGAAATAATTCTCACATAGTGAGGCCAATGCTAAATGGTTAAAAAGTATAATTGTCACAGCCTTTAAGAATGACAATGATGATGATATAGCCGTAAGATAAAAATATATTCACAGAACAATGCCAATTGCTAAATAAACTCTGGCATATACACATATAACCTACAGCATAATAGAGGGGTGGGAAGAATATACCGTAGCAAAAATACTTGCCATCTTAATAAAATAGGATCAAAATTCACGAGGCATTTTGACTCCAAGAAATCTTAGTCACTGGTTGACATAAATGAATGCAAGTATAAAAGAGCAAAATATGTGAAAGTAACAAAAAGATTATAAACAAGAAACATGGGCCAAGCAAAAAGCTATAATCTACTGCCCAACCACAGAGAAAACACAATCAAAGGCCATTGAGTCTTCCACGAACATAAAAATCAGGTTTTTTTAAAGCAGGTGATGGTATGAAGGAAGGAAAGAGATTTACCTTTAATATTTAATGTTATAAGAGTAACAAGCATTAACTCAAGCCCATTTTCTCTTTGATTTCCATAAAGGTCAACCTCTGACTGAAAAATTTGAGTGCAGGTGGGATATTTAATTTCCTACATGACCTCTAGTGGTCATCTAAGACACATGGCAAGTGAAATAAGAGCTGTTTATATTACAAAGTGCAAAATGATCAAATAACAAGGATCAGGAAAATGTCCTTTAAGGTAACAGAAATTTTCACTTGATAAAATAAATTTGGAGTACATCAAACACTTAAAAAACATACCAGTACCATTAATCCTGAAATTTTCTACTTTTAAGAATGTATCATAAAGAAAGGATTTGACAAGGGCTCAAGAATGATATGAATAAGAACGTTTATTTTAGCATTGCTTAACAGTGAAGCAGCCAACAATGTCAACTGATTAAACAAATATGGTGCATTCGTATTGTGAAATACCAATGCAGCCATCCAGAATAATAATGATGCACTTATATGTGGAATCTAAAACAAAATAAACAAACAATAGAAACAGATTCATAGATGCAGGTAACAAGCTTATAGTTGCCAGATGGGGGCTGGGTGAAAAAGGTGACAAAACGAAGTACAAATTGGCAATTATGGAACAGTCAGGAAAATGTAAAGCATGGGGAATATAGTTAATAATTCAGGGGTCTCCAAACTACAGCCCGTGGGCCGTGAGGCCCTCTCATCCAGCCCGTGGAGACATTTTTATCTGAATAAAATAATATTAAATAAATAATTTAAAACAACATCTATGTTTTGATTCTTTTTTATTTGGACCTCGAGTGTGTAGTCGGCCCCCAAACTGCTGTTTGATAGTTAACGCGGCCCGTGGGCTGAAAAGTTTGGAGACCCCTGTGTAATAATTATAACTATGTATAGTCCCAGGTGGATACTAGACTTATAGGGATGATCATTTTGTAAATTGTATAAATGTCTAACCACTATGCTATACATCTAAAAGTAATATAAAATAGTATTGAATGTTAACTGTAACTTTATAAAAAATTGTTTAAAGGGGAGAAAAATGTGAAGGAGAATAAGAGGTTCAAATTTCCAGGTATAAAACACGTAAGTCATGGGATGTGATGTACAACATAAGGAATAGAGTCAGTAATATTGTGACAGTATGACACAGTGTCAGATGGTTGCTAGACTTAGCATGGTGATCACTTCTTTAGGAATAGCTATGATCTGTACCTGAAACTGATATAGTACTGTATGTTGGCTATATTTGAATAAAAATCTCTAAAAAAAAAATAAATAATGATGATGCCATATTCATTACAAAGAAACATGTTAGCAAAATATTATTGAATTAAAAAGCAAGTTAAAATCAAGGTAAAAAAGCATAACTCTTAACACCAGCACAGCTAAAACATTATGTGTGTGTTTATCAAAGGATTAGAGCTTAATCTTTGGAGGGTAGAATTACAGATTTCTCAAATGCCAACTTTATATTTTGTTCTATAATAAACAGATATCACGTTGTAATAATGAATACATTTTTCATGAAAAGTAATATACACAAAGCCATATTGAACAATGAGATTATAGCCAGTTTCACACAAAAGTCATGAAAGACTCGTTTTCTGGATCCAACCAGCCACTTCTATGACAGACTTTGCAAACATTTGAGTGCAATCTGTATTCTTCTTTCCGTCTAAAAGGTTGGAAAGACAATGTAGTATCACGTGCACACTTTTTCTTGGAGCTTTCTTTTATTTGTTTGTTTGTTTGTTTGTTTTTAATTTTTGAACAGAACTGGGGGCCTCACCGCATTCAGGAAGCACACCCCAGTTCAGCATGTGGGTCCGCCGAAGCCAGGATTCGATCCTCAGTCCTCGGGGCTTCAAAGCGAGCGCTTAACCCACTGAACCACCCAAGCTTTCCCTTTTTTAAAAAAAGATTTACTTTATTGTTTTGAGAGGTGAGAGAGAGAAGGAAGGAGGGCCCAGAGCAGTCTCCATAGTTACACATCATTAGTTGTGACCTAGTTTTATTCCACATGGGTGGATATGGGGCCTGCAGGACAGGAACTGAACTGGGGGCCTCCCACATGGGAGGTGAGAACCTTCACCGCCTAGTCATCCCAGTGGTTACCAGTTGTGCTGCAGTTTAACACCTGGGTTCGCATGGTCCAGGGCCAGGATTTGATCGCTGAACCTCAAGGTTGCAAGGCAAGCACTCAACCTGTTGAGCTATCCTGGCATTCAGAGCTTTATTTTTCTAATTTCACCCTAACTTATCAAAACAAGAAAGCACACCAGCAATTTATTTTTATTCTTGAAAGAAGACAGGGTTTTGTCTAGGTGATTTTATAACAGCATAAAACTCTAAAGTTAAATGCATAAACATAATTGACCTTCTCTTCTTCCACTGTCATATTACTTAGAACATGTAATGTTTATTATAACATTGGAAAGAATGATTTCTTGAAGGTACCTGAAAGCAACAACCAGTGGAAGCCTATGGGGAGAGTGGGGGAGGCAGTCTGTCAAAATGCATGAAAACTTGTGTCTGGATATAAAAAAAAATTAAAAAATCTTGCTACACCTGATTAATTATAAGTAATCTGAGCAAATAATGGATAATTGGGATCAATTTCTCCCTAAACACACCAGATACCCAGAAAATAAGTAAACTTGACTCATGGTGTAATAGGCTCTGTTTATCCAACTGTCCATAGCAATAAGATTAAGAATATTTATAACACTCAACTATAAAACTACAAACCAGCTATCATTATGGTCAATTCTGCCCATAGAGAATAATTTTCTATTTTATCTTTACCAGTTGTGTTGATACAACAAGAGCTGAAATTTAAAACCAATCAACACTTGACTCCTTTGTTAACAGGATCCACACTAATATGGGTATTGAAAGCAGTGGAAGTTTTCTCTTAAATTCCACTTCCTCTCCTCCACTAACCCTTTTCATCAGAACAGCCAATAAAACAAACCACAAGATAACCTGAGCTTGCCTCCTGCTTGTGGTTGAAATGCTTAATTAGAGTGCCCTAAATACACAAGCAGAAGAAAAAGGATCTGTACCATCCAGAAAGTGCGTTTAAGCTAACGACTAAATTATTTAGAATCAACTATATTCATCAAAATATGAAAACCACAAACACTTCAACAGAATAACGTCAAAGCAGAGGTACCAAACTTGCAGAAAACCATCAAGTTAGATCTGAAATAAAGTGCGACCAGAAACATCACAAAATTTCATTTAGTTTCTCTGGCAAAATGAGTTAACTCAATAAACTTCAGCCTTACTTTCCTTACATATGTCCTCAGCTAGACATATTATCCCTGAGCTGTAGAAAGGAAATAATGGCAAACTCCTAACAGTGCACATGTAACTGACATAATATCTTTCATCCGATTGTCCAGAATTATACATGTCCACACATGCCTTTTGAATTACTTAGGGTGAGGAAAAGCTGTGAAACATTCCATCATGTAAGTTCCAAGAAAATTTTCTTTGATATTTCCATCTGGCATATTGTATGTGACAGTGGCAGTCCTCACAGCTGGTTATGACATGACACATCATGACTGGTGTGATCTGGGCAGATCAACGCAAAAGGATTGCTTCGCCAAGAATACCTCATGGGAAATAACTTTCTCCTGAGCAACAAATGCATTAAAAATATATGCTATATTTCATGTTCCCTGGCACGACATAGCCTGGAGCTACAGCACGTAAAGCACTTTTGTCAAATTATTTTATTTCTGTCATTTAGCTAGTGAGTAATTATTATGAAAAGAAACATTCTACTGTCATAGTATTATCACTGTGTGTAAAATAAATAGGACATGAAGCTTGGGCTGGATGTGAAGTGGAGGGAAGGAGAATAATTAGAGAAATAGTGTGTGTTCAAAACTACTGTAGTAACTCTTCAGAGACTTTTCATATAAAATCTCAGACCATTGGAACCAAATGAACCAAATTGTATGCCTCTATGACCCAAATACATCAATAAACATTCAGAGCTTCAATTTATCCACTGTTTTATTTATCTCTTGCTGTGTAACGAATTACCCCAAAATGTTAGTGGCTTAAAGTGATGTTTATTGTCACCGTTGCCATGGGCCAGCTGAGCTGGTACTGTGGCCCTGAGCATCACTCACACCTCGCCCCCTCAATGTCCGACTGGGAAGTGGTGGATGCCAGGGTTCGGGTCCTAGCGGGTTGTTAGATTCAGGACTCAGTTTCTTGTGAGCTACTGCCTGGAGGGATCCCTCACTTCCTTACCACCTGCACCTCTCCACAGATCATCTCGCGACATGGCAAAAAGCAAGAGAGTGCAAGAAAGAGCATGCCAGCAACCCAAACATGAACTTGACAGTCCACCACTCTTGTCTGTTTCTGTTCATTAGAAGCTAGTCACTGGGTCCTGCTGAGAGTCAAGGGGAGGGGATAACACAAACACGTGAATACCAGAAATCGGGGTGCATGGGGAGTCACGTCAGAAGCTTCCCACCCACAGCTACTCACACCATTATTAAAATAAATAGGCCAAATAATATTTTATTCCTGCAACAACATGTATTCAATCAGGACCCCTTGCTAGAGAGTCACACTCAAAGAAGAAAATGAGTTGTTTTATAATAAAACCAACTGATGCCGTGAGCAAAGAGTCTAAACTCACGGTAGAGGAGAAAGTTAGCAGATGGTAATCTAAAACAGGTATTATTAGTGTCATTCTTTGTGGTTCTGATGCCTCGGTTCTTCCTGTCACATTTCTTCTTTTCCCTGGCAAGATGGTGTCAAAATTAACATTCAGTGCTGAGAGAACCAGTGACCTTTCATCATTTAATGATTATCAGCCACTCACACTGCTGAAATGGGCAGAGTCAAAACTCAAGATTGACTAAGCAGCTTCCGCCATTTATAACTAATAGAGCAGGACTACCTCTACTTATTTAATAAACATAGTTAAATAACACACAGATAAACCACTAATATGTCCATATAATAAATGCTAATTAATATTGAGTCCTTATTATGAGCCAAGCACTGTTCTAAAGCTCTTTACTTAATACATGGATCCACCTATATACTTATTAATGTATAAAAATTTACAGGTAAACACAAGAAATCTTTATTAATTAATGGTTGTGAATATTATTAATGTATTTGTAGTACAATTAGATGAAAATTACTCTTAATGTTTTTAAAGCCTACAATTTCTACCCTTCCTCTTCAATCAGCACTGAGACCCACTAAGTAATAAAGGATGTCAAGAAAATTACAGAATAAGTATAAAGTGACTCTGCCTACTTTATACTCAGCTCGACTAGTTTACACACATTTTAAATTTTCTTCCTTGAGGTAAACAAAACAGTATGTGTAGGAGAGCTGGTTATTTCAGTTCTGCTCAAGGAAATTATTTTTAAATTCATCAAATTTCTTTTTCAGCCATGTTTGGCTCTCATATATATATATATATATATATATATATATATGCATATACACATTCTTATATAATATATGAATTAACTTTCATTTGCTTTTTCTGGTGTAAAATTGATATTGATGTTATATAAAATATGAGGGCTGTCTGGAAACAAATCCAACCATAAATGACTCTTTTTCATAGTATGTGGCTGGACACTTTACGGACAGCCCTCATATACACTGATGTATACCATAATTTAAAAAGAAAGAAATGTTTAAAAGTAAAATAAATGCAATATCATCAGTTCTAAATGTTGATTGAACGCCTACTGAACTTAAGGTGCCATATTCATGCTAAAACATGCCTTAATTTTTTTCAGTTTCTAAAGTTCCTCATTTGGTTAAAAACTTCAACTACTAAGTTTACATGTTGATTTTTTGTTTTTAAAGTAGCAGTAATATAAGAAAAACAATAGTTAGCCTCTTGTAGATTAGGCACTCTGCTAGACGTGCTCATACAGGCACATCATACTGTTTTCCTTAAAGAGGGACTAGCTAATGAATCAAGCAATCAACTATCACTTTTTCTCCTGTCACTCAGAACCAGTTGCTTGATGAGTATATTTTTTCCTTCACAAAAGGAGGCATTTTACTCTGAATCCCATCTATGTTTATACAGAAGATCATTTCTCTCTTTTTTTTTTTAAAGATTTATTTTATTGATTTTTGACAGAGAGAAACAGAGACAGAGATACAGAGAGAAGGGGAAGGGCCCAGAACAGTCTCCATAGTTGACATTAGTTTTCCATATAGTTTCACTCCACAGGTGGGCACAGGGCTGCGCAGGGCAGGAACTGGGCCAGGAGCCTCCCACATAGGTCCCGGCAAGAACTGAACTGGGGGCACACCCCAGTTCAGCATGTGGGTCCGCATGGGCCAGGGCTGGGATTCTATCTATCCTCAGTCCCCGGAGCGTCAAAGCTAGCGCTTAACCTGCTGAGCTATCCCAGCTTTCCCCAGAAGATCATTTCTACCACAACTTTCTTTTGCCAAAATAAAAATAATACATATTACTGTATCTGACATTGCCAGTCATTTTCAGTTTACTGAAAGAAGGAATTCCTGTTTAATGAGGGGACATTCCTAATTTTGTCCTGCTTCTCCCAGTGAAACTGCTGGAGATACGCTTTAACAGATGTGACTGCTTGTGTGATATTAAAACCCGTGTTAAAGGACAAACGCAGAAAAGAACATTCCAGAGAGTGAGGAGAATGGTTCTCTGAAGAAGTTAGAGATGTTTCTAGAATTAAGATAAAGGAAACAGCTTTCCAAGATCTTCCAGTAAATTTCATTGAAGAAATATTTCACTTAAACACAATCTCAGCTAAAATGAGTTAGCAATGAAAGAATCCAGCCTCTCTGGGATCTGATCAGCCATTTAGTAATGATCAAACAGTGTCATCGATTAAATAGTCAAGTTAGAAGTATAAACTGTTGAGTTCATTCACAAACAGCACTAGAAATCAGAATCAATTATTGATAATCTATATGATTTTAAATAGCCTAATTTTAATGAAAATTTCACTAGCCATTTAAAATGTCATCTTTACTCTTATTAACCATTCTGCTCATACGCATTAATTCCTATCTTTTCCAAGATATCTTTCTGTTCCCTTTTGTGGACTGTCTGGTTTCCATGACTAGGTATAGGGTCATCACTACTATTTAGAGTTATATACAAAATCTGTTTGGAATGAATCCAAATTCCTAATCCCCTAGTCTTCATTTTCTAAGATTTCTGGATCAAAGTGTGATTGCATACTTAGTTCCTTTAACTCATCTGCAGCTGTTCTGAAGTCCTTCCCTAAAAAGTTAAGATTTAGAGAAAAAGATTTTAATCCTGACCACTTGAGTCAGACATAAACACAAATGATGTCTTCATAATCAAGCACCCAACAAATGTGTATGCTACCTCAGTGGGACTTGATCACTTTTCTGAAAGGTAGCACACAAACAAAAATGGCCAGATGAGAAATTCCTCTATTTTATAGAGTAGATATTACATCTCTACCTGTATCTATCTACCTATGGCCAATAGTCAGGGGGTAGCAAGAATACCTGACATTTACTTGGCAAGTTGAAGTTTCACATACAATATCTCATTTGCTACTTATAAATTTATTATTAAATAAAGAGTATTTTATTGACAAATTATACACACTTGCATATTTATAGTTCTTCTCCCTCCATTAAAGCCTGTAAAATAAAATGTCATTACATATATTTTACTTTAATATGTGTGTATTTTTTAGCAAAGTATGCATTCTCTACTTATTTGTCTTTTAATACTGACAGTAAAAGTTTGAAAACTGCTACTTTAAACCTACAGCAAAATTTTTCTGTGTTGATATAAGTGGTTTTCCTTCTTCCAGATGGGTATGTGAACTGCTTGAAGAATCTTAAAAATATTCCCATCACTAGAACATATATTTAAGCAACATACAGGAGAACTTATGACCAAAACTGCATACTCTGGTTTTTAATGATTAATTCCAGATTTTCCACATTTAGTTTCTTTTTTATTACCTTCACTTGCATTTTCTAATTGACTTCCCACCTGATTTACTCTTTAAAGAATATACCAAGAATTCTCATCAGCACATAGTTCAAGTTTAGTGTTTGTAGGAATTGAGCAGAAATTTTCCAGGTTCCTTAGTTTTTGTTATTTTTGTTTTTATTTTGTGTGTGTGTGTGTGTGTGTGTGTGTTTTGTTTTTTGACAGACAGAGAGAGAAAGAAACAGAGAGAGACAAAGAGAAGGAGGAGGGCCCAGAGCAGTCTCCATAGTTGTCATTAGTTTTTACAAATGTGACAATTTATGCACTGACTCTAGCCTGTTCTTTTTTTAAACTTGCCTCTGTAACCAGCCTCTGGATTCAAAAGAAGTCCCTTGGCTTATAAGAATCTCCATTTGATTAATGTGTTGAGGGGAAGCTGGCATGGCTCAGTAGTTTAAGTGCTCACTTTGCAGCCCCAGAGACTGAGGATCGAATCCCAGCCCCAGCCCACGCAGACCCATATGCTGAAGTGGGGAGTGCCCCCAGTTCGGTTCTCACTGGGGTGAGACCCCGGCCCAGTTCCTGCCCTGTGCAGCCCCACCCACCTGTGGAATGAAACTATGTGGAAAAACCAATGATGTGCAACTATGGAGACTGTTCTGGGCACTCCCCACTCTCTCTGTCTCTATATCTCTCTCTCTCTTTCTCTGTCAAAAACAATAAAAATAAATAAATCTTTAAAAAAATGTGTTGGGGGTTCCCAACATCACTCCAAAGTTCTGTCATTTGCTAGAGGGTCTCAGCATGCAGTCATACTCATAGTGAAGATTTGTCACAGCAAAAGGATACAACACAAAATCAATAAAGGAAGAGGTGCATAGGGCAAGGTCCAGAGGAGACCAGCTTCAAGCTTCTAAGAGTACTCTCCCAGTGAAGTCACACAGGCCACACTTGATTCCTCCAGCATCCAATTGTGAAGTGCTGTCTACCAAAGAGCTCATTAAAGTCCCAGTGCCCATGGCTGTCACTGGAGGCTGATCACAGAGGCACCCTCTGTCTCATACCAGTTTTCCAGGCTTGCAGAAGGGAAATACATGTTCAGCAATAAGCCACACTGTTGGAACAAACAGTTTAGGCACAGTGAGCCCCTCTTATCAGATAAGGTGGAAGGAACCCTCTGAAAATTCAAGTTTCCTGATGTTGACCAAGGGCTAACCTTGCAAGCAGGTCCTTTTAAGGATAGCAGTCTCAGGCCAGGTGTATCAGCTCTCTTTAAATACCAGTCAGTCAACTTCATCTCTTGAGGGTCTGCCTCCCTTCACTATTTCTAGAGGTTGGTGGGCAGTGCTGTATAACAGAGTAGTGACAAGCAATGCTTGAGAGACCAGCGTCCTGGGTTTGAACACAAATTCTGACATTCATTGATTTATAGTGTAATTTCCTTGACCACTCTGAACTTCAGTGTCCTCATCTGTAAACTAGAAGTAATAATGATACCATCTTCATAGTGTTAACATAAGAATCCATATACAGTCATATATCAATTATTGACAGGATACATTGTGATAAATGTCATTGTGTAAACATCACAGAGAAAGTGCACTTACACAAGCCTGGATGGTATCACCTGCTACTGTGTGTGTTACACTTTTACACAATTGGCAGTACAGTAGGTGCTTACACCAGCATCTTCATAAATGTGAATAACACGTGGAGCAGTAATGTTACAATGGCTCCAATGTCACCCAGTAGCAGGAATTTAACAACTCCATTACAATCTTACGGGACCACTGTCGGGTGCCCTGTCTATTGTTGACCAAAATGTCATCATGCAATGCAAGACAGTCAAGTGCTTTGAAGAGTGGAGAGCGCTCAGGGACTTCAGCCCTTAGAGCTCCAAGCCCTGCAGAGAATATCCAGCCCCTGGAAGCTGTGACTTCTTCACCATCTGCGCAGCAGTACAAGGGACCATGCGGCGGTTTCCTGAGGCTGTCCCTGCACGAGCTGGCCATGGTCTCCTGTCTGCCAGCCTGCAGCACGTCTCCTCCTGAGGGCCAAAGCTGCAAGGGGCAGGCACATTAGACAAACCGACTCCAAAATCCATAAAGAAATGCAAAGCACTTAGAACAGCCAAGACAATTCTGAAAAAGACCACTGTGTGACTTCTACCATATGGTTTCAACACTTACCATAAAGCTACAGTACTCAGGACAGCGTGGTATGGATCAGTGCAACAGAACAGGAAATTCAGAAATAAACCCTCACACTTGTAGCTGATTTTTGACAAAGGTGTCAAGGCAACACAATGAGAAAAAGGATAAACTTTTCTACAGACAGTGCTGGGGCAACTGGATACCCATAGGCAAAAGGTAGACCTAGCCACTGACTTCATACCATGCACAAAAATCAACTCACAGTAGACCACAGACTTAGGTATAGAGGTAAAACTATGAAACTTCCAGGAAAAAAAAATAATAATAAGAGAAAATCTTTAGGACCTTGAGTTAGGAAAAGAGTTCTTAGATATACCAAAAGCATGACCCATAAAAGAAAAAGTTAAACGGAACTTCATCCAAATGAAAAACTCTTGCACTTCAAAAGGTATAATTAAGAAAATGAAATATAAACACAGACTGAGAGAACACTTCCAATGGGTGAGCTAAATGGTATGTAAATTATACTTCAATAAAATTGTTTTTAAAAAATTCTTAAGTCAGTCCTTCTTAAACCAGGACTTGCCAACACCCAAGAGTACAAGATCGAACACAGTGCCACTCTAAAACATTCATTTATGGGGAAGCCGGGATCACTTAGCAGGTTAAGGACTCACTTTGTAGCCCTGGGGACTGAGGATCGAGTGCTGGCCCCGTCCCATGTGGACCCACATGCTGAACTGGGGTGTGCTTCCCATGCAGGAGGCCCTCAGTTTGCTTCTCACACCCTGGTTTGGCTCCTGGCTCAAGGGGGTATGCCTCCCATGTGGAAAGCCCCCAGTTCCTGCCCTGCACAGCCCCTGCCCACCTGTGTGGAACAATAATATGTCAAAAACTGATGACATACAACTATGGAGACTGCTCTGAGCCCTCCCCCTTCTCTCTGTCTCTCTCTTTGTCTCTGTCTTTCTCTGTCTCTGTCAAAAACAATAAAATAAATCTTTAAAACATTCATTTACTCACTTCACTGATAATTTAATACAGTAATGTTAAACATGATTGTCTCATGAAAACAAACATATGAGTATATGCTATAGAATGTGGTAATAAGTGAAAACAACCCTAAGAAGAACAGAGACAATTTATTCAGAGCATGGGATAATGAGGGAGTCACCCCCTCAGTGGGATTTGGCAGAAACTTACAGGCAGGCAGGGAAATGGGAAAGGTTGTCATGAAAACAAGGAAGGTTCCAGGTGTGCTCTGATCTAGGAGGTCGTTGCCATGGGGAAGCTGGAGGCAGAGGAACCAGCTCTGTGTCAGGCTGTGTGATTGGTTTGGAGAGCATACAGTATTTGGCTTTCTCTGGTTAGTCCTGAGTTGAAAGTTGGGGCAAAAACAAGGAGCTTACCAATTGGACAGAGTCCTCCCCATTATGGGGGCCATTCATTGTGTGAGTTGAGGTTTAGCTTCCGGGACTGTTTGTTTAAAACAAACAAATAAAAAAATGTGGTTTGGCATCCAGGTCTTGTATATGGGTCAGAGTTCTACTGTCATATATGCTTTGGCCATTGTCTATGTCTGGAATGAGTCTCCTGAGAGTAACATGCAAAACCTGACAAGCAAAACACAAACAAGTAGACGATGCTATCAGCTCAGATGGACCATATTTTGCTTTCTTTCCTCCTCTCTCAGAAGACTCTCATACCCCATGCAAACAGAATTCTAATAGTTGGGTCTGTGAGTTTTTCAAATAATCTCAAGTTATGTTAGGTTCAAGCTGACATTACCACTTCTCCCAAGTTTGACATGTATATTTGATAAGGGGGGTCAACAGGTTAGAGGAAGCCCTTCTCATTCCTCCAGCCTCTTACATTTCCTACCTCAACCCAATCCACAGAGGATAATGATGGGAGGTCACAGTTGTATTGTGTGACTTCTCACACTTCTGAAGCTTTATATGATTCTGCATATCATTTTGGTTATTGTTCATAATAATGAGAATAAGAAGAGTGACCAGTATATTTGCAAGTGTTCGTTTATTTAATTCTCTTCTTATAAGAACATTATTATCATTATGCCAATTTAGATATAAGGGAAGTGAGACTTGGAAAGGTTAAATAATTTATCCAAGGTCACCAGGTGAGTGATCAGTCAGAAATTCAACTCCAGGTTTATGTGACTGCAGAGTCAGATTTTTAACCCAATATCAGTTTCTTTAATGGAGAAAGCAACGACATATCTGATTAGAGGTATTTTTTTCTTGATTCAAATCTAGTAAATATCTTTGCTCCTCATCCCTTTTGCATTGTCCATGAAGGCTCTAAAGGTCAGTGGTCAGCTCTTTTTTGCCATTTGAGACACACCCTACACTTGGTAAAATGTGTAGGGCAATGTCTCTCAGACATGGAAGCAAAGTTCCTGCCAAGGCCTGGTGACCCCTGTTTGTAATATTGGTGGCTTGCAGTTTCCCATCCCATAATCATCACTCTATAACAAGTAGCAACTTATAAAGATACAGGTAAGCATCTTACCATGTCTCATGCTCTTGGATTGGTTATCTGGCACTGTGCCACTAAAAGCAACAACCAGAAAGTTTTCAGAAGTCCTGATGGTGAAGAAAAGACGCCAAGAAGCATTCTCTCTCTTGAACATTTTCCTTCCAAACTGTTTACTTTTGGGGTCCCTCCAGCAGCACAGCCTATTCATGCCAGCCCACTAGTAAACTCAAGAGAGGTGGGTCAGGTTATAGAAGGTATCCTTCACATGTCATTGTCCCAGGTCCTACCCCACACTCATGACAGTTACCGTATTTTCCGGCGTATAAGACGACCCCCTAATTTTACAGTTAAAACATAGGTTTAGGCCTATATTCGCTCTGTAAGACTACCCCCCACTTCCGAGGCTGTAGTCTTATACAGTGAATATAGGCCTAAACCTATGTTTTAACTGTAAAATTAGGGGGTCGTCTTATACGCCCGGTCGTCTTATACGCCGGAAAATACGGTAGTCTGTCACAGTTCTTAGTTGTTGTTCTGTGTTTTTAAGATTTATTGTATTGCTTTTGACAGAGAGAGAGGGACAGAGACAGAGACAGAGAGAAGGGGGAAGGCCCAGAGCAGTCATTATAGCTGTACATCATCAGTTTTCAACATGGTTTTGTTCCACACAGGTGGGTGGGGGCCATGCAGGATGGGAACCAGGCTTGGGGCCTCCCACATGGGAGGCACAGCCCCTCAAACTGGAGGATGAATCAGGGGCTCCCACATGGGAAGCTCGCCCCAATGAGAACTGGACTAGGTCCACACCCCAGTTCAGCATATGGGTCCATATGGGCCTCAGGCGGGACCAGAACTTGATCCTTGGACCCTGGGGCTACAAAGTGAACCCTTAGCCTGCTAAGCCATCCCAGCTTCCCCCAGTTTGTAGTTTAATAAGTCACTTCATTCCTGGAGAGAACACGCACCACCTTGACTGAAGTTCTAGCATGAGCACAGGCTTGTATCTTCTTGGTTATATTTCCATCACAAATCCCACCTGTTTCTATATCTAAAGGCCTCAGAAAACTCTACTCTGAGGATTCTATTACTGCCAACAGCTGTTTGGTTTTATTTCAATGAATGTATTAGTCTGGCCTCACTCTCTCACTCTCACTGGTCAGACTGGTCCTCTGAGCTGAGTCTCCACTCTCTCTCCAGTAGACTAACCTACCTGGGAGCCTCAGACATATGGAGCTCCGGGACTGTCACCTCCTGTGAGGCAGAATCACTAACCATCCTTGCTACATAAATCATCTTCTGCTGAGACTGTCATTAAAAATTAATAATACACAGAATAAGAGCTACTATGCCTAAAAAAAAACTAAGGTGTCCTCAACAGAATGTACCCCCAATGGCATATTCTAAAATCAGTGCCGTGACTCCCTGTTCTCAGCTCCTTACCCAAGAAAATCCTCAGTGTGATGTCATTTGTCACGAGGGATGTTGAAATAATTTTAATAGTAATAATTAGAATGTCAGTCATACAAAAGATTTCTTTTCTGTTAGAAATCAGAATAGATTCAGAATAGAAATCAGAATATCCCCTGAATAGTGTCACACTCTCACTCACTTGCTTTCCTACACGCTTTCTAAAATTGGAAGGAACAGTTTAAGTCGCAGGCAGGGAGAACTAGAGATAACATGCAATTTATTTTTCCTCTGCCACATCTCTTCGTGAGCCATCATTAATGATATGCCACTAACAACTACAGCAATTAGAAATCATCAGAGTGCTTTTGGTGCTGATTTTGTATTTGCTTCCGTTTTCATTTTAGCTTTATGCATGGGTGAGTTTTGATTAAAGAGAGATAAAGAGCATAACAGTGCATCTACACCATGGTTTTTCAAATATCTTCTTTGTAAAGGAAGAAGGAAAACTTTTGTCAAAGGAAAACTTTCATAGAACCCCAGTACGTGACACAGACAGATGCAGAACTGCTCTATTTCTTACCAGAGCTGGGGCCAGGCTGCCCACTCAGCCTCTAGCTGTTTCCCTTTGGTGACACCTGCTGCACACGTCCAGAACCCCAGGGTTCCACTGACCATCATGTGAAAACCGATCTCTCCACCACCTGATGCATGAACCATGATGTTGTCATTGATGCTGACATATGATTATCCAAAGACCAGAGCAAATGAAGACCAACTGATGACACCGGTGATATAAGCCCCAGTGCTCTTCATGTGGTGAGTTCAAACCCCTAAATACCTTTAATTAACAAGATTTTTTTTTTAATAATAGCACTTTCTTAAAGAGATAGCTGCACTTCCATATTTATTGCACCATTATTCACAATAGCCAAGCTGTGGACATCATGTAAATGGCCATCAACAGATGAATGGATAAAGAAAATAAGATATATCACAATGTCATATGTATATATATATATATATATATCACTATGTGTATATAGTGTATGTACTTCAGACACACATATGCACCTGCACACACACACTGGAATATTATTCGGCCTTAAAAGAAAAATAAATCCTGCAAAGGCCACAAAATGAATGAACCTGGAGGACATTATGCTAAGTGAAATAAGCCAGACACAGAAGGGCAAATTCTGTATGATCTCACTTATCTGTGAGATCTCAAAAAAGTAACACTCATAAAAGCAGAGAAAAGAAGGGTGGTTGTAGGGATGGGGGGAGGACAGGAGAAAATGGGGAGATGCTGATCAAAGGGACAAAGGTATAATTGTTCATAGTCTTTGTTACTACATTTCTCCACAACTTTGTTAGAATCAACATCCAGATATGCCCATATGAGTGCATTGTGACAGGCAGAGAACATGCTGAAATAACCCATTTCCATTGCTGGAGGTATTTAGTCTTCATCTGCCCTATCTTTACCATCCTTTTATTCAAGGCCTTGATTCAATCAATCACTATGAATTGATTCCATGAGTTACCACAACAGAAAGAAGTTACATTTCAAGCAATTTATAAAATTAACCACATTCCAAAATGTATCAGGACCGAAAATTTGTCAGAGAACAATTTGTTCTAAAATGGAATCTCTACTATTTAGAAGTCAGCAAATTAGAAAAACAGTATTGAGTTTAGTGCTCATCAAAATTTTTCTAAGATCATTTTGTTTTCTCCAAACTATATAGTCAAAAACTTGGAAACAAAAAAGAAAAAGAAAAAACCAAAAAACTTGGAAACAATATCCACAGGCTTCTCAGTTTTCCTTTTACTTCTGCAGTCTATCTTTCCCACAACCTACTTCACACTACTCTCTGCGATGCATAAACAATCCCCACAGAAAATAAAGGTCCAAACTTATTGATGTTATAATGCAACTGTCTCAATACACATAAGAGAAAGGAGGAAGTAATATATTTCTCCCTTAGTTTAAACTTTACTTGGAGAGTGGGCAGGGATAGCAATCACAAGTTATGAGTAAAATTTAAAATGCTTTTAAAAGGCAGAGGGTACTTCTGTCACAATATATCTAAATCTTCCTAAAGGTTATCTCGCTCAAACTCAGAGTTTGCTATCTTTTTCCACATTCACTTTTCAAATGGCCAAAGCAAGAATTATTCACGGTATGGAGAAAAACCTTTGAGAATGGCCTTGTATTCTAATTTCCAATTCATCCTTGTTAAGGTTTATATTCCTGATCATAAAGAAAAATTCCACTTCAGAGGGAATAGACTTAGTAAACACCTAAAAAGTAGATCTTGAGTTTTGTTAGCAATGTGATAATTAAATAGTAAGTGCTCAATATATACATTTGTTTAATTACCTAATATATTGGACCCTGAAGAATTTCTCTCTCATTGGCTTCATGACAATACACTGGATGAGACAGAAGACAAAGTACTCACACCCAACCTTTCTTGTTTGTCCTTCTGAGAAGCAGAAAGGCAAAATTTCTCAATCCTCTCAATTACAAAAGAGATCCCTCTTTCCATTTTATTCATTTCTCAATACCTTTGTGTATTTTGCTTTTTTTTTTTCTTAAAGATTTATTTTTATTGTTTTTAACAGAGACAGAGAGAGAGATACAGAGACAAAGACAGAGAGAAGGGGGAGGGCCCAGAACAGTCTCCATAGTTGCACATCATTGGTTTTTTCACATCATTTCATTCTACAGGTGGGCGGGGCTGCACAGGACAGGAACTGGGCCCGGGTCTCGCCCCAGTGAGAACTGAACTGGGGGCACTCCCCAGTTCAGCATGTGGGTCCACACAGGCCAGGGCCGGGATTTGATCCTCGGTCCCCGGAGCTGCAAAGTGAGCGCTTAACCCAATGAGCCATCCCAGCTTCCCCCTTTGTGTGTTTTTGCTGATCCATATACACATTGTTAAACTCTACACATGTACAGAGATAAATTTTAGATTAAGAAGTAGACCATCTGTCTTGCTGTGATACTGGATGGTTAGCCTTTTCAATATTGGTGTTTTAAATTATGTGTTTATTTATATCCTTATTCACCCAAAAAGGGGATTGAAATGTCTTACACTCCTAAGTCCTTTGTGTATCTGATTGAATTAATCATACCCAATACCTACCCAGGCATTGTGGGGTTTTAAAACATGAAGAACAGGGTTTCCCTGCCCTCCAGGAACTAACAATCTCATAGAATAAAGAGGTAGGAACATAAATCACTCTGAATAGATAGACTCTGATAACTGGTATAATAGGTCTGCAGATTAAATATGCACTTTGAGAATATTATGAAGAAGAGTCATTCTAGCAGGAACTCAGGTAGAATGCAAGGCCATTCTACTTCTTTAACCCTGAGGGTATTTTCCAGTAATGTTTCATCTAAATGCGCCACACCTTTTACATGAGACTATAAACATGTGTTATAAAAAAGAATAATTTTGAATCATCAAAATGTAATTAAATTATTTAATTTTATTTGTTATGCTAAAGTTAGAAAGTATATAATACAATTTTCAGTATTTTAACATAATTAGGTTAAAATTAAATTATCTTAACCCATTTTTTATATTTCATATGTCCAGAAATGACATTTATCTAGAATATATAATTTCCCTACAATTCTGTATAAGCTGAATGTGGCTGTGTCTTCCTATTTTTTCACTTTTTGCTTTAATTCTTTTGAATAGCATCTTTAAATAAAAATTATCAAAAAGATAATATACACTGCCTAATACAATTCTGGCCTTATATTCAGCATTCAATTTCACTGATATGTATACAATTTCAAGTGTCTCAGTAAGTGTTCATTGTATATGCAAAATTTGGTGCAATTTTGAGGACATGCATCTTTTCTTTATAAAGAAAAATGAAACAATTTAAATACCTTTCAATAAAAAAATAGTTGAACAAATTATGGCATATAAATACAAAAATAGAGTACCTCCTTTAATAAAAATTGAGATGTAGTAATAGATATTTATATAGGAAGGTATCTGCAAGTTTTAACTTCTAACCAAGGTAAAGATTTACATTGCCCTTCCACCCCAAAAGATATGAACTCAAAAAACAGATACAATATTTGAAACGTTTTTAAGACATTGAACATCAGGCAATGATGGCTCCCTAAGGGACAGAAAACAAATTCTATGATGTGGTCATATTATAAAAAATTTCCAAGCCATGGTACAGGGTATGAGAACCCAGATAGAACCCATTAGTTCCCCTGAGATAAGAACATAGATATGGGAGCCTGGGAGGCCAAGGAGGCTTGAGTTTATAGGGTAGAGTACCAGTAACTAGAGAGATGCACAGAAGAGAGCTCTGCAGATTGCAGACGGTCCCCCATCCCCAAGTCTTCCGCTGCATACTCATCAATAGTGACATGATCGTCTATATCAAGAGTGTCCACTCTGAGCCACATTGGAAGAAGACTTGTCTTGGGCCACACATAAAATACACTAACACTAACAATAGTTGAGCTCTTCATATTTTAAGAGAGTATACAAATTTTTGTTGAGCCTCATTCAAAGCCATCTTGGGCTGCACGTGGCCCTCGAGCCACAGGTTGGACAAGCTTGATCTACATAGAAAATCCAATGGTTTCTACAAAGAAGTTACTAAAACTAATAGATCAGTTTAAGAAGGTTGCAGGACCAACATACAAGGTCAACATAGAAGAATTAGATGTGTTTCTATATACTAGCAACAAACAATTAGAAATAGCATCATGAACAAAAGGGATTTATGTCAGGCATGCAAGGCTGGTTCAACATTCAAAAATAAATTAATGTATCTAACACTAAAAATACATGTAACAAAAACAAAAATCAAGAAGAGGGACTACATCAAAACTAAAGACCTTTTGCATAAGAAAGAAAATAATCAACAAAATAAAAAGGCAACCTACATAATGGAAGAAAATACTTGTAAATCATATATGAGATAAGGGGTTAATATCCAAAATATATAAAACACTTTATAACTCCATAGCAAAAAAACAAACAAACCTGATTTAAAAATGTACAAATAATTTGAATTGACATTTTTCCAAAGAACACATACAGATGGCCAACAGGTATGTGAAAAAATGCTCAACATCCCTAATCATGAGGAAAATGCAAATCAAAGCCACAGTGAGATATGACTATTGTCGGAGACTGTTTGCTAAGGATCAGGTTTGGGCGAAACCTGAGATAGAGACACAAGGTGTTTCTTCTGGTTGCCATGAGCTAGATCTGTGTGAACGGATGAGGAAGCGCAAGGTGTTCCTCTTTCTCTTGATATTTTCCTCAAAGAGTCAATGGCAGGGTAGATAGTTTGGTAATAAGCAAATGTACTAGTTTCCAAAGGAACTGAAATCAACAGTAAAGGTAAAGTGTTGAGTTACGTGATTTATGAGTAACTGCTTCTGGGTGCAAATAGGCAAAAGAATTAGGTTTTGCTTGAAAACATTATTATTCTTCCTTCTGAAGAAATGTATAAAAGCTGATGCTCTAATAAACTCGGGGCTGCAGTCCAGAGACTGACAGACCTCCCAATCCCATTCTGTGTTGGTGTGTCTTTAGTCCTCACTCCCCTTTCAGGACTGACTTGACAGCAGGCTCCATCAGACTATACATCCGTTAGAGTGACTATTATCAAAAGGACAAGAAATAAGTACTTACAGGGGTGTAAAGAAAAATGCCCTTGTACATTGTTGGTGGAAATGTACATTGATGTAGCTACTGTGAAAAACAGTATGGCGGTTCCTAAAACTTTTTTAAATAGAATACCACATAATCCAGCAATTTCACTTCTGGGTGAACACCAAAAGAATTTAAATCAAGACCTAAACATTTATCCACACCCATGTTCACAAGAACCAAGATATGGAACCAACCCAAGCATTCATTGACAGATGAGTGGGTACAGAAAATATCATACATACACACACACAATAGGGTATATTACTCAGCCTTTAAAAAGAAAAAAAAGGAAATCCTGTCATTGTGACAACATAGAAAAACCTGAAGGACATTTGTCTTAAGTGAAAAATGCCAGTCACAAGAGGACAAATACTGCATGATTCCATTCATATGAAATATCTAAAATAGTCAAACTCATATAAACCTGGTGGCTACCAGAATTGTAGAGATCTGCTGTCCAACACATACCAGTACTGAACTATACCATTATGTGCTTCAAAGTTTATTGAGAGTAGCTCTCATGTTAACTGTTCCTACTACCAAAAGAAAGACGAAGGGGCACAGAAACTTGGGGAGGCACGAGATATGTCTATAACCTTAATTGTGGTGATAGTATCACTGATGTTTCCGTATGTCCAAACTCATCAAAGTGTACATATTAAATGTGTGCACTCTGCATATCAATAACAATTTATTCAAGCTGCTTGTTTAAAAAGCTGACAAATTTGATTAAAATTACAAACTTCTGCTCTTTGAAAGACATTATGACACTGAAAAGTCACAAATCAGAAAAAATTATTTGCAAATCATATATCTGATAGCAGACTTATACACAGAATATATAAAGACGTCTTAAAACTCAATACGAACAACTTAATTTTTTTAATGCACAAAAGATTTGAACAGACACTTTAACAAAGAAAATATATGAACAGCTATTAGCACATAAAAAGAAGTTTAATGTCATTATTAATTAAGGTAATTCAAGGTAGAACCACAATGAGTCACCACTACACATCTATTAGAAAAGCTAAAATTTTTAAAAACACTAACCATAACAAGTGCCAGCAGGGATATAGGGGAAGTGAAATTCTAATATAATTCTAATAGGAATATAAACTGGTATAACCATTTGGGAAAACAACTTGTTTAATTGAAAACAATTAAATCCTTGCATACCATATGATCCTGTCAATCCATTCCTAGGTATTTAACCACAAGAAATGAAAGCCCTTATAAAAGCTTAAACAAGAATATTCACAATGGGGAGGCCAGGATAGCTCAGTGGGGTAAGAGCTCGCTTTGCAGCCCTGGGGTCCAAGGATTGAGTCCCGGGGGGGGAAGATGGCTCAGCAGGTAAAGTGCTTGCTTTGCAGCCCAGGAGACCAAGGGTCAAATCCCAGCTCTGGCCCAGGCATACCCATATGCTGAACTGGGTGTGTTCTTGCCGGGGCCTATGCAGGAGACCCCTTGTCCAGTTCCTGTCCTGTGCAGCCCCATGCCCACCTGTGGAGTGAAACTATATGAAAAACTAATGCTGTCAACTATGGAGACTGCTCTGGGCCCTCTCCCTTCTCTCTGTCTCTCTCTGTCTGTCAAAAAACAATAAAAATATATATTTTTTAATGCAGGAATATTGTTAAAAAAAAAAAAAGGATCGAGTCTCAGCCCTGTCCCATGTGAACCCATATGCTGAAATGGGGTGCGCTCCCCATGTGGGAGGCCCCCAGTTTGGTCCCAGGCTCAAGGGAGCATACCTCCCATGCAGGAGGCCCCCGGCCTGGTTCCAGTCCTGCACAAACCCCGGAAACCTGTGTGGAACAAAACCATGTCAAAGATTGATGACATACAACTATGGAGACTGCTCTGGACCCTTTCCCTTCTCTGTTTCTCACTGTCTTTATCTCTCTTTGTCTAAAATAATAAAAATAAATCTTAAAAAAAAATTCACAACAATCTTAGGTTCAAGAGCCAAAACCTTGAAATAACCCAAATATTTATCAACAGGTAAATAGATAAATGAAGTGTGGCATATCCATACAATGGAGGCAAAAAAGGAAAGAAGAAAGACATAAGAAGGAAGGAAGGGAGGAAGGAAGGAAGGAAGGAAAGAAGGAGAAAGAAAGAAAGACAAAGGAAAGAAATATTGGTATACACAATGATATGGATGAGCATCAGAATATCTAGATGAAAGAAGCCAGATGAAAAATAAGTGTATGATTCTATTTGTATGAAATTTTAGAAAATACAAACTACTCTGAGGTTACGGAAAGCAGATCTGTTGTTACTTGGAAAGGAAAGGAAAAAGGGACAAAAGAAGAAGGATTACAAAGAGACATAAGGAGATATTTTGGGTGGTGGGTATCTTAATTATCTTGACTATATCAATAATGTGACAGGTACATAAATATGCCAAAATATATCTAGATATGCATTTATTCTACATGAATTTTATCCCAATCAAGCTACAAAATAATAATAATAATAGTAATAATAATAAAGATTAAAGCCCCAAAAAGAAAACTGAAAAGTCATCCTGGTCACTCTGCCTTTTGGGTCCCTCACTTATATTGGTAGCAATAGCTGCCAACTTTTTACAAGGCTCCAATGTGACAGACAGTGTGTAAGATGCCGCCATTTAATCCTCTCAACTCACCACTGGCCATGTCTGATCCCTACAAGACATAAGATTTCCCTGACACTCCTTTCTGCCCCCACTAGATTTTATACACAACACTGTCACAGCACTCATCATTGTGAATCGCAATGACTTTCCTATATGCCAAAGTTCATTGAGCAAAATACAATGCCTTGTTCATCTTCATCTCCCTAGGTTTAGCACTGTGCCTGGCTGAGGTATGAAATCTCTAAGTCAGAGAACAACCTCTCAGGATCCTTGTGGAGTTTCCAATTCCCAGGTGCTTAGTAATCCTATTAGCAAGTTTGCAATTCTTGGAAAATACCTTTTTATTTTTTTCGCTTGCAAACAGTGCCAAAAATAAATTCAAAAGCTAAAGACTAGACTAAATCAGAGTTAAGGGAGTTATATTTAACGCTCAGACTCAAGATCTTTCACAGTCCTTCTACTTAAACTTAAAAAATAATAATAATAACTTTTGATTGTTGATTCCAGAGTTCAAAACCCAACACAGTTTGGAAAAGCCAAACTTAACACTAGGTTTCTAAACAGACTTTTTTCCTCTTTGTGTAAATGGGCCTTAAGTGGGTAGGTACCATTTTCCCTCAATGAAAACAACAAGCAGGCTTTTCTTTTTAATTTTCTAGTCAGAAAATTGCTGAGACATGGTTAAACTGTTTGAGATGAAACACATCTGACAGGCAGCACAGCAGTTGGTAAACAATAAAAACAATAAGAACAGCAGTCGCCTGTCCAGAAAGCTGGGAAAGAACTCTCCGCTTATGAACGGGGAGGAGAAACTTGCCTTGGAGTCTAAACATGCATTGGCCATGTTAGTGCTGTATCCATTCAATTCAGTTCAATAAACACTTCAAATCAGACTCATCCTTCTTAAACAGGCAAAGAATATTTTTATAGCATTCACCATAAAGATAAACATCTTGCACACAGGGAGATCATCTTTTGATGAGATTGTTTGATGCTCATTTTCTACATCATACTCTATCATTTTCAAAGTGATTTCATGGGCTTTATTTCAAATGAGTTTCACCCCAAAGTCATGAGGAAGACAAGGCAGGCTTCAACACCTCCATTTCACAGAGACTTGGGAGAGGCTGGGGTCATGCCCAAGGTTATACTATAAATTAATGATTGGGTCTAAACTGGAAACAGAACCAATCTTATATGTCCTCTTTTCAATGTCTTCCTCTTTATTCTTACTAACCTTTAAGAAATATAATGGTGTCATCTCTCAATCTGAAAAAAGTCCCTTGCCTAATATCCTTCAACCTTCGGCCCTATCTTGCTCTCTTTTTCACTCGCCTTCTTAAAGAAATTCCAGAGACCTATGGACACACCCAATAACTTGGTGATTGCCTGAGGGGAGGGGAGGAGGGGGGAGGG
>PVKE010022847.1:0-25211 GCA_004027555.1 Craseonycteris thonglongyai
TGCCTTTGGGCAATTTTTGGATAATTGTTTCAAGTTCTGTACTGTTGATTGGTCTATTGAGGTTATCCAACTCTTCTTGGTTCAGTTTAGGTAAACTATATGTTTCTAGAAATTTGTCCATTTCCTCTAGGTTGTCAAATTTGTTGGCATAGAGTCTTTCATAATAATCTCTTATGATTGTTTGTATTTCTGCAGCATCAGTTGTAATCTCTCCCCTATCGTCCCGTATTCTGGAAATATGAGCTTTTTCTCTTTGTCCTTTTGTGAGCCTAGCCAGTGGTTTGTCGATTTTATTGAGTTTTTCAAAGAACCAGCTCTTTGTGGCGTTAATTTTATCTATTGTTTTTCTATTCTGACTTTCATTAAGTTCTGCTTTGATTTTTATTAATTCTTTTCTTCTGCTGGCTTTGGGGGACCTCTGTTCTTCTTTTTCTAGCTCTATAAGATGAGACGTGAGGGTGTTTACTTGTAGTTTTTCTTGTTTCTTGAGATAGGCCTGTAATGATATAAATTTCCCTCTTAATACTGCTTTTGCTGTGTCCCAGAAATTTTGGTACGTCGTGTTTTCATTGTCATTCGTTTCTTCAAATTTTTTAATCTCTTGTTTTATTTTCTCTTTGATCCAGTCATTTTTTAATAGCATGTTGTTCAATCTCCACGTATATGTGGTTCTCTCTGCACTTGATCTTTTGCAATTGATCTCAAGTTTCAACCCTTTGTGGTCTGAGAATATACTTGGTATGATTTGGATGCCCTTAAATTTGGTGAGGTTGGATTTCAGTCCCAGGATATGGTCTATCCTTGAAAATGTTCCATGTGCTGCACTAGAGTAAAATGTATAGCCCTTTTTTGTAGGATGGAATGACCTGTAAATGTCAATTATGTCCATTTCCTGTAATGTATCATGTAAAGCTGCAATCTCCTTATTTAGTTTCTGCTTGGATGATGTGTCCAATAACATGTATTTTTTGAACACAGGTTAGGTATTAGGGAGGAAATAAACTTGCCTGACTTATATTCTTTGTACTTAATGTGTGAGTATTGGTGAAACCAACATGGGATATAAAGTACTAAATTTTAGTATATTTTTATAAGATGAGGAAGTCTTAAAAGTGCTTATACTGTGTGCATAAATTCTGATTGATATGTTAGGAGACCTAGGAACTGTTTGGTATTTGTGAATAAGTAGTTATGATAATGAAGGTGTTTTTATCCTGCAAGGGATAATGTGCTTTCTTTGAGTTAGCTCTTCTCTTCTCACCAGAAAGTGGAGTTCCAGATTTGACTTAGCTATAGGGTCAGTATTTTTGTACATTAGGAATTTATTCCTTCTCTTTTTTCTTAACAGCTTTTTGTTCAAAATCAAGAGTTTGAGACAAATGAAGATGGAACCCCGAAAGTGGATCAATGTCATTTGGTATGTGACCTTTTTGTCATTTACTAGTTGGAAATGTGACATAGGTGTGTAGCAGTAATATAAACTTAAATATTTGATTGAAAATCTCTTCTAATTTTTGTAAGCATGTAAAATAGTATTCACAATAAAGAAATATTGAAACAATGTAAATGTCCTATTTATACCACTGACAGAGAATTACTGCTAGAGAATACTGCTCTATGTATGTTTGTGACATAAATTATATAAATAATCTAAGTAATTATTAAGGAAAAATAGTCTTTGTTATATTTTCCAAGATCATATTACAATTAATATTTTATTCTCTTTGTAAGTACCTTAGTTATATCTTTCTTTTGTCATACATCTGTGTCATTCATATTGCTTTGCCATTCATGTATGTATTTAACCAACATATTTTGAGTACGTATCTATTCTATACCAGGAAATGAACTAGGGGCTAGGGTTACTAGGATCACAGCATTGAAGAAATTAATAATTTAGAAATGTGAACAAGTAAACAACTAAGATCTATAAATAGAGTATTAAGGAAGTACTTTGGAGGAAGCTAATTTTCATTTCTGCAGAGTAAGGGGGAGGGAAGAGGTAGGTTAAAAATACCACCAACTAGTTATTTGAGGTGAATCTTCAATACTGAATTAGAAGTTTGCATGAGGTAGAGTGAGGTTATGGGCATTTCTCGTAAAGACAATAGCCTGCACCAAGTAAGACATGAAAATATTTAATTCTCTTGGAATGGAATAGTCTAGTATGATTGAGGTTAAATATGGCAGTAAACGAGTAAACAAATAAAAGTATAATGACCAGGCTCTAAAAGTTGTCATGCCATCTTTTTAAAAAACAAAATATTTATTTGATATTTTACAACTGCTTTTATGACTTTATTTTTTTAAGAGCAATTTTTAAGTTCACAGCAAAATTGAGAGGAAGGTATGGAGATTTCCCATATACCTTCTTCCTCCCACATATGCATAGTTTATCCATGATCAACATCCTCCCACCAGAATAGCAGATTTGTTACAACTAATGAACCTGCATTGACACATCATTATCATCTAAAGTCTATAGTGTACATTAGGGTGTTTTACATTCGTATGGGTTTGGGCAAATGTATGATGACATGTGTCCACCATCATAGTATTACTATAGTATTACACAGAGTATTTTCTTTTTTTTTTTAGATTTATTTTTTATTGTTTAAGACAGAGAGAGACGGAGACAGAGACAGAGACAGAGAGAGACCGAGTGAAGGGGGAGAGCCCAGAGCAGTCTCTATAGTTGTGCATTAGGTTTCGATATAGTTTCGTTCCACAGGTGAGCATGGGGCTGCGCAGAGCATGAACTGGGCCAGGGGCCTCCAGCATGGGAGGCACGCCCCTGAGAACTGGGGGCCTTCTACATGGGAAGCACGCCTGTGGTGGGAGCCAAACTGGGGACCTCCCACATGGGAAGCCCGCCCTGGTGAGAACTGAACTGGGGGCACCCCAGCTTAGCATATGGGTCCACACTGTGGGCTGGGGCTGGGATTTGGTCCTTGGACCTTGGGGCCGTAAGATGAGCACTCAACCCACTGAGCCATCCCGGCTTCCCCTACACACAATATTTTCACTGCCCTAAAAACCCTCTGTGCTCTACCTGTTCATCATTACTTTCCCCAGACCCATGGAAACCTCTGATCTTTTTACTGTCTCCATAGTTTTGCCTTTTCCAGAATGTCATATATTTGGAATCATATAGTATGTAGCCTTTTCAGATTGGCTTTTTTTCCATTTAGTAATGTGCATATAAGGTTTCCTCAGGACTTTTTATGGCTTGCTAGTTCATTTCTTTTTATAGCTGAATAATATTCCATTGTCTGGATGTTTATTTATTCATTTACCTACTGAAGGATATCTTGGTTGCTTTCAGGTTTTGGTAATTACCGGTATGAATAAAGCTGCCATATGCAGGTTTTTGTTAGGACATAAGTTTTAATTTCCTTGGGTCAATACCTTGTAGTGAAATTTTTGTAGTATATGGTAAGAGTATGTTTAGTTTTGTAAGAAACTGCTAAATTTTTTTCCAAAATGGCTGTACTGTTTTTGCCACCAGTGATGAATGAGAGCTTCTCTTGCTCCACATTCTTGTCCACATTTGGTGTTGTCAGTGTTCTGGATTTTGACCATTCCAAAAGATGTGTAGTGATGTCTTTTTGTGTTTTGATTTACATTTCCCTGGTGATATGTGATGTGGAACATCTTTTGATATGCTCATTGCCATCTGTAGTTTTTAATTTTAATGGAGTCCAGTTTATCAGTTCTTTCTTTCATGTATTGTGCTTTTGGTGGTGTATCTAGAAAGTCATTGCCAAACCCAAGTTCAGCTAGGTTTTCTCCTATGTTATCTAGTAACAATTTTATAGTTTTTATTTTACATTTTGGATCTGTGATCTATTCTTTTTTTGTTTGTGTTTTTTTCTTTTTTTTTTATTGTTAAATTTATTGGAGTGATGTTGGTTACTAAAAATTACATAGGTTCCAGTTGTACAATTTTACATTACATCATCTGTGTTGTTGCATTATGTGCTCACCACCCAGAGTCAGTTCTCTTTCTGTCACCATATATTTGAGTTTCCCTCCCTCCTCCACCACACCCAATCCCTTTACCCTAATGTAACCACTAAACAATTGACTGTCCATGAGTTTTTGTTTCTTTGTTGCTTTCAGTTTTATATTCCATATCTGAGTGAAGTCATATGGCTCTTGGTTTTTTTCTTTCTGGCTTATTTCTCTTTGCACGATGATCTCAAGGTCCATTCATGTTGTTGTAAATGGCCGTATTTCATCTTATGGCTGAGTAATATTTCTTTTTTTTTCTTTTTTCTTTTTTAACGAGTTATTTATTATTTATTTTTTGAGAGAAGGTGAGAGAGAGAGAGAGAGAGAGAGAGAGAGAGAGAGAGAGAGAGAGAGAGAAAGAAAGAAAGAAAGGGAAGGACCCAGAGCAGTCTCCGTATTTGTACATCATTAGCTGTGACATGGATTCGTTCCACACAAGTTGATGTGGGGCTGTGCAGGGAGAGAACTGAACTGGGGACCTCCTGCATGGGAGGTGAGAAACGTTGCTGCTAAGCTGTCCTGGCAGTTACCAGTTGTGTAGTGTAGTGTGGGCATTGGCATTTATTCATTTAACCATCTGTTATAATTTCTGACATTGTGTTACTTGTTGGAGATGAAATGATAAATTAAAACTTCTTAAGAATTTTAGAGTCTTGGTGGTGCCGGGGTAGCTCAGGGGTTGAGTGCTTGCCTCACAATGGTAAGGTCTGGGGTTTGATTCCCAGCCCTGGCTCTTGCAAACCCATATGCTGAATTGCAGTGTAATGTAACCACTGGGATAGCATGGTGGCAAAGGTTCTCGTCTCCTGTGTAGGAGGCCCTTGGTTTAGTTCCCACTCCGTGTGGCCCCACATCTACCTGTGTGGAATTAAATTGTGTTACAACTAATGATGTACAACTATGGAGACCTCTCTGGGCCCTTCTTTCTCTCTCGCTCTCTCTCGCTCTCTCTCGCTCTCTCTCACCTTTTCTCAAACAATAAAAAACAAAACAAAACAACAAAAAAAATTGGGGAAGCCGGGATGGCTCAGTGGGTTGAGCGCTTGCTTTGCAGTGCTGGGGACCGGGGGTCGAGTCCCGGCCTTGGCCCGTGCAGAGCCATGTGCTGGGCTGGGGAGTTCCCCCAGTTCAGTTCACTCTCTGTCTCAATCTCTGTACCTCTCTCTCTCTCTGTCAAAAAATTAAAAAAAAAAGAAAAGAAAAACTTAAAAAAAAAATCTTAGAGTCTAGTGAACAGGTGAGAGTCTATAAACAGGTGATTTTCATTCAGTGTGAAACAAGCTCTAATTGAAGTCATCATAGGGGGTGAAAAGGGCATACGCAAGTGCTTTGGGAGGTAGAAATAATGGAGGATCAATATTATAGTGTTGTTTGCATGTGATAACACAGAAGACGTTCTTTGAAATAGTGGCACATAATAAATTCTGACCTTCATGATGGTGATGATAATGGTATTAGTGGTAGAAGAGTTTCCAGAGGAGTTCACTTCAAAACTGAAACCAGAAGCTGTTGACTAGGTAAAGGAGGCTATCCTTCCAGACAGAGGAGCTTCAATGTAAAATTCTTACTGTATCAAACTCTGACCAGTACTCTAAAAAAAGAAGGTAAGGGGAAGTCATAAAATGTTCTTTTTTTGAATTTCATTTGTTTTTGAGATATTTCAGCTGTGATTTTTTTTTTCCTTTTACATTTTTTTCCTATAATTCAATTCCATTGTTTTATTACTGGAGTAATCCCTTTCCAATGAAAACTGGTTGAATTTTATAGAAATCTTAAAAAATCTAAATAGAAAAAATTGATGTTAGATCTGTATCATTGCATAAAAGTGTTTTTGAATTGGATTCTCCTTCCTTATTACAGGTTTGTCCTTTTACTCAGTTGTTTTGATTTTATTTTTGTTTCATAACATCTCTTTTTTCTTGCAGGATAATAATATCAGATCCCTTCTCTGTAGTTTGATATATTGTAGAAGTTCAGTGACTGCTGAGCAAGTTTTGAATGCTGAATGTTTCTTGCTACCAAAGGGGAAATCAACTCCAAACCCAGAAAAAGAAGTTGAATATATTCAATGTAAAGAGAAAGAAGAATTAAAGATGGAGAACTTGGATAAATATAAGGAAAAGCTAAGAAGTAGTGAAGTGAACTTTGATTGATAGTTTAGGATTCTTTTGTTGTTGCAGATGCTCCTTTTAAAAACTTTGTTTAGTTGGGTAAATAAAACAAAAAATCTGGAAGTGTTCTAAGTCTAATTAGGTGTGTCTTTGGTACTAGAGTTGTAAAAAATAAAGGGTGTTTGGCTATGCAAAATACTGTGTACTTTGAAATTTCATTTAATTGGAGGTGTTAAGGGAGGGTTTTCTGTGTCTGGTTACTTTTTGAAATTGCATAATTAGACTATTATACTTGTAATGGAAAAGGTTATTCGATTGTTGGACAGATCTATACAGATTTTCAGTATGTTGGCCAGCTGATGGTGAAGGGTGATACTTTTGTTCAGTAAATGATAGTTTGCATCTGCTTTATATCCAGTTCTGGGGATATAAAGATAAATAAAACTTGACCCTTACACTAAAAAACACACACTCTATTGAGAAAGTAAGAGATATAAACACATCTTCATAATATGGAACATACAGTGATAGCTCTGGACAAGCAGCTTTATGGATTAAATAGGAAGGGTACTCATCCTGTGGAAGAAGGGCGTCAGGGGAAACTCTCAGGTGGGTAGTACCTTAGTCAAATCTGAAAGGATGATTAAGTGCTAAAGGTCAAGGAGGGGCAAGAGCATTGAGTTAGCAGAGGGAGCATACTGAGAGCCCTGAGGGAGAAACAGCATAAAATCGGAAGCAGGAAATAGTCATACAGGTAGATGAGGGCTTTGTATGAAATAATGAAAGGCTTATACCTAATAGTTTTCTAGAAAATATGTAGTCATTGAAGAATTTTAAACAGTTTAACTCTCTCAAATTTCATTTTCTAACCCTATCACCAGGGTAGGAGGTAGAGGGACTGGATAGAAGGTTATTATAATGAAATAGATGAGAAATGATGAAAACAGATCTAGGGAAGTAGAAATAATGTTGAAACATATGGGACACATTTCTGAAATAATTAGGTAAATCAGACTTGGGATTGAAGTGTATGTAGACTAACAAATGGTGGAGTCTCTCGTTGCCTATTCAAAATCCAGTCGTCCTTTCTTCTTAGTAATAGATTTCATTTTATTTGGGGTGGCAGTGTACTTGCCTAAAATACTACATTTACTGTTTTCTCTGTTAGCTGAGGCCTTTTTTAATTTTAATTTTTTTATTACAGTTGGCATCCAATATTTTATATTAGTTGCAGGTGTACAGCATAGTGGTTAAACATTTATATCACTTATAAAGTGATTCCCCCAGTTAGTCTAGTACCTACCTGGCACTGTGCATTAGTTGAGGCCCTTTGACTAGGTTCTTGCGAATAAGGCTTCTTAAAAGGAGGTGACTTGGCTGAGAGATGATGTGCCCATTGGTCTTTCCTCCTTTCCTCTTGCCTAGGGGCTGGCATGATGGTTAAAATTTGAGTAATCTCCTTCCATAATGAGGTAACTTTGAGGGTGAAACCCATGGACTAGGATGATGGAGCAACACGTTAGAAGGAGCTGGTGTCTAATCATTCTGGAGCCTCCATACTGGCTTCAAGATTTTATGTTATTTCAGAGAATGAAAACCTTTACTTCAAAGAGTGGTCCCTGTACCAGCAACCTCAGCATGACCTGGACACTTATTAGAAATGCAAACTCTTGGGAAGCCAGGATGGCTCAGTGGGTTAAGCGCTCACTTTGCAGCCCCGGGGACCAAGGATCGAATCCCAGCCCTGGCCCATGGGAACCCATATGCTGAACTGGGGAGTTCCCCCAGTTTGGTTCTCACTGGGGTGAGACCCCGGCCTGGTTCCTGCCCTGTGCAGCCCCGCGCCCACCTGTGGAATGAAACTATGTGGAAAAACCAATGATGTGCAACTATGGAGACTGTTCTGGGCCCTCCCCCTTCTCTCTGTCCCTGTATCTCTCTCTCTCTCTCTCTCTCTCTGTCAAAAACAATAAAAATAAATCTTAAAAAAAAAAAAGCAAAAAAAAAAAAAAGCAAGCTCTTGGCTCCACCTCACACTTAACTGAGAATGTCTATAGGTGGAGCTGGGCAATCTGTTTTAACAAGTGCTTTTAAGTTATTCTAATGCGTACTAAACAACCATTGCCACACATTCAAGATGTTAGTAATAAAAGCACAACAATTAGGCTTAAAGCAAACGTGGGTAATTAAAAGGAACAAATAATAGATCATCTTACTTATACTCAACTATTTTAAATAAAGAATTAGACCAGTCTTTTCCAAATGTGTTTTGCTGAAACACTAGTCCCTTGGAATGTTCAGCATAAAAGAAGTTCTGTGATTAGTTGTCTGGAAAATAATGAATGCTAAATTGGAGACTGAGCATGCATATTAGATGGGAAAGGTTCTAAAAAGTTCTCTAGAAGAGAAACTTGTTTAGTTTTTGTCTCAGCATTTGCCAGAATTGACAACAAGACCCCTTTTTTCATATGATACAGTAGACCTTCAGTTAACTGGCACCCATGGGGATTGGTAGATGCTGGATGATTGTGAGTAGACTCTCTGTTAACGGGAACTCAAGCAACCAGCAAAGTTTCTGTGGCATACTAAGTACTTATTTTTATTTCTTGTTTTAAAATGGTAAATGTTAATGTGTGGTGAAAAGAGACAAATTCCTAAGTATCTCTTCAATGCCACAAATGTTTCTTCCAATATGTATATATGTGGAAATGGAATGGACCCAGAATTGCCAAAACAAGATTGAAAAAGGGGAACACTTGTAGTAGGAGGAATCACACTACTGATGTCCAAACTTACCATAAAGCAAGAAGACAGTTTGAGTGCTGGCATAAGTATATAGACGTAGAGATCTATGGAATAGGGTTGAGAGTTTCTATTTTATTTTTATTTACATATATGTAAATAAACCCTTACGTGGTATAAAAAAATCGGTGATGGTGAATGCTGCTGCCAAGTGCCATCCAATGGAGAGGCAGGGAATTTCAATACAGGAAGTGGTGCATCAAACCTTAGTAACTGTGTGTGACAAGTTTTAACTTGTTCAGTGCAGTCAGTCAGTTGTGAGCTATGGTTGAGAGAAGGTGTGTTTCAAAATGTGCCGTAAGTCATGGATCACGAACAACGCATTAACAAATTTCTGTCAAAACTACCCGTGTTCTCATCTACCTTATTCATTAGATCTGGCATCGTGCAACTTCTGGTTCTTCCCCAAACTCAAAATGACCATGAAAGGAAAACATTTTGAATCGATTCAGGGCATTGAAGCAGCCATGACTGCAACTAAAGACACTCATGAATTGAGGACTTGCAGAACCGCTTTAGAAAGTGGAAAGAATGGTAGGATAAATGTGTTTGAAGCGAGGGAAAGTATTTTGAGGGGGATTAGTGGCACTGTGTCTTTTAATGTAATAATTTTTTTTTAAATTTAAACATCGACTGTATTTTTTGATCACACCTTATATATGGTCAGTTGATTTTCGACAAGGATACCAGGACAATTCAATAAGGAAAGTATTTTTTTCAATAAATTAACACTGGACAACTGTATTTTCACATGTAAAAGAATGAAATTGGACCCCTTTATCACATCATATGCAAAAATGAACTCAAAATAGTTTATAGACCTAATTGTAAAGCTAATAATACTATAAAACTCTTAGAAGAAAACCCTCAGCATAAATGTCTGTGACCTTGAGTTTAAAAAAGTTCTAAGATATGATGCCAAAAGCGTAAGCAAGAGAAGAAAAATTAGGTGGACTGAAATTTTATTAAATTACAAATTTTTGTGCTTCAAAGAACAATATCAAGAAAGTAGGAAGACAACATACAGAACCGGAGAAATATTTTTACATCATTGATCTGTTAAAGGACTTGTATTTAGTGTAAAGCACTCTTACATCTCAATAATAAAAAAGCAAACTTACATTCACATAAAAACCTTATACATGAAAATTAATAGCAGCATATATATACTTGTAATAGCCCCAAAGTAGAAACAATCCAGATATCCATCGACTGATGAGTAAACATAATGTGATATATCCTCACTATGTAATGTTATTTAGCAATATAAAGGAACGAGGGACCAATCCATGCTACAACATGAATGAATCTTGAGAGCTAAATTATACTAAATGAAAGAAAGCAGTCACAAAAGACTGCGTACTGTATGGTTTCCTTTATCTGGATGTTTTATATCTGAGTTATAAAATGTTCAGAATAGTATATCAATAGAGACAGAAAGTAGATTAGTGATATCCTAGGGATGAGAGTGTGTGGGATTTTCTTTTTTTGGTGTGATGGAAATATTCTCTAATTAGATAGTTGTGATGGTTTTACAACTCTGAATATACTAAAAGCACTGAATTGTTCACTTATTTTAAAGGGTGAATTTTATGACATGTGAATTATACCTCAAAAAACTATATAAGAAAAATACGTGTGTGTGTCCATTCAATAAATATTATATTGAAATGACTCCTAATTGTCAGGCATCTTGCTCTCTTCTACTGATCCCCTTGTGTATGATTCACCTAGAGTGGGGGTGGCGAACCTGTGGCACGCGTGCCCAAAGTGGCACGTGGAGCAATTATTTCGGCACGTGGAATTGTTTTTTGTTATAAAAACATCCTATGCCTCTTATAGACATAAAAATAATTGATACCTCTATCTCACTCGATGGGTTGGCATACGAGTCGAGCGAGTATACTCTTATTGCATAAACTTTGGCACTCAATCGCCAAAAGGTTCGCCACCCCTGGTAGAGTCCTCTCCTGGTTTGTGATTTTCAAGCTTAAATCAAAATAAAAGAGTGACATTATTATTATTATTATTATTGTAAACGCAAGTTTTCTAGTGTTCATGCCCAGAGATTCTGCCTCAGTACATCAGAGATAGGACTTGGGAAACCACATTTAATAGCAAGAACTCTTAAATATCTATGACGCAGCTGTTCTGGGAGGACCACATGCAGAAATAGTGTTCTGGGAGAATGGAGTCTCAATTTACCAGCTACATTTTTGTTTATTTCCCTCTTAACCTTCTTAATGGGAGCTTTGCTCTTTGAATTGCATATGTGTAGAATAAAACAAAAAAATTTAGACTATATGTCATATTCATGGAGAAAGAATATAATTCCTAGTTGTGAATGGATTGGAGAAACCAAAAAGGATGACACTGACAGAATATATAAAAATCAACACAGTGGAAATAACTAGAGGGTGAGAGGTGATCAGAAAAATATGCATGAGTTCAGGAGACAAAGGGTTAATAATTATAACACAAAGTCGTTTTTCAAATGTATGAGAATATTAAGATTTTAGTAGATAAACATAGAAATATGAAACATTTTGTTCAAAAAAATCCAAGAAGTGCAAATTAATCTGTGGATGTTATTTTCATGCTTAGTAAAGCAGCAAAATATTAAAATGGCTAGTCCTATAATATTGGTGAAATTGGTGCAGGTTTTAATTTACAAAAACAGTATGAATTTTATAGAAAATAACATCTTAGGAACATAATTTAACAAAAATAAAAATATACATATGTAAATATTCAATCAAATTAAATGCAGAACAGGGAATTGTTTTATGATTCATCAATATAATAGACTGTTACATAGCATGAATTATGAAGACATGTTCTACATAAATACATAAGGTGTTGCTGGTAAAAATATAGGTGCTGAAACATTTTTAAAAATTCTTGTTTTCTTCAACATTTTATTAAGAACATTCTCAAATACAGCAAAGTTAAAATAATTTTACAGTGAACCCCATATATCACTTAAATTCTACCATTAACATATAATTATCTATCTTAATCTTTTATATTTGTTTTTAGTTAAAAGTTTAAAATTTGTCCAGCTATCAAGTAATAATGTGCTATTTCTTGAGGGGATGCTTATTTTTGATCAATAGGTATAACTTTTAAATTTCCTTTAAAAGGTCTAAAACAGTTTTCTTGTAAGTTTCTAGATGGCCACCAGGTGTTGCTCTGGACCCATAGTATCCTGGGGTAAATATCTTGCAAAGAACATTTTAGTAAAGGTAAGTTTTAAATGCAATTATGTTTTGTTTATTTGGATGAGAATATAGTAAATTTCTCCTCCACTAAGATCTAAAGCAATTTAGTTTATATTATACTGTTCAAAAAGTCTTTGCCATAATTTCTCTTACCTGGAACTTGATTGTTTTACTCCACAACCTCCAGGTCAAAAGTTTTGGGTTATGCAGCAAATATGTTACCAGCTGTTTAAATTTAAGAAGGTTCAAATTCATCATGGAAATATAATAGAAATGTTTAGGCTTTTTTTGTACAGTGAAAACTCATCACAGTTATAATTTTTCTTTAGTATGATTATTTGATTAATGTCTGTATCTCTTAACCTAAACTCCATAAGGTTTGGGACAGTACCTAGCACAATGACAGACATTCAATAAATATTTGTTGGATGAAAAAAGGAAAGGATGATTTAAAACTTTTACTGCAAGCTCTTTTTGTAGGAATTGCTAAATCTATTCTATAAAAAGTGTGCTTGTTCCATTTTAATTTTCTTTTAATGATAAAAAGATAAACTAAATATCCTTCTATTATTAAAACAGCTCCTAGATGAAAATATCTGATTTTAGTTGTGAAAAAGAACAGTCATTTTAAAAGGAAAGTAGAACCTACTTATGTTGAAATTCATTTTAACCAAAAATACTTTCTCTTCTTCCCCTTAAAGGAATCTTCAGTTTCTATGTTAGATGTCATCAGCTACCAATTTATTTCTATATACCAGAGAGTTAAATCATGGAGGCAAGAATCTAATAGTATGGTCAAGGACCTTAAACTGTCTGGAATAACCAGGGGGAAGGATTTTCCAATTTAATAATTTCTTTTTCTTTTAAAAAATATGTATGTTTTTATTATTTTTCAATTACAGTTGACATACAATATTATGTTAGTTTCAGGTGTACAACACAGTGGTTAGACATTTATATAGCTTATGCGGTGATCTCACTGATTAGTACCCATCTGATGTCATATGTAGTTATTACAGTATTATTGACTCTGTTCCTTGTGCTGTACTTTATATCTCCACGTTATTGATGGAGGGTTAGGGTAGAACTAGGGTGAGAAGGAGTGAGAGGGGTAAGGATGGAGGCATATACCAGAGATAAGAGCAAGGATCATTTATTGGGACAGGAGGCGATAGCTGGAGGAGTAGAAGGTACAAAAAAGGGAAGGGAGTGGTCACTGCCATGAGGGAGAGGCACATACATGGCCACAGAAATAGTCCCTGCTATCTCCCTGCTTTTAAAATGCAAGGCTCAGTGGTTGCTCAGGAAGTGCTTTAAAAAACGGATTTTTCAAGTGACCAACATACCTGTCAACTACTTTGCCAGCATCAATCTACAGTTTACTTTGTCAGTGAATTCATCAGTTTCTTTCAGTTTTGCCATAACTTTGGAAAATTGCTCGTTCAATGAATTGGCTTTCAGTGAATTGGTTTACTTCTGCTATTCAAGCTGTTTCGCTAAAGTTGAGTTGCCTTTCATAAGCCGCACTCTACATTCATTAATTTATGCATTAATTCACTGGCGGTGTTCTTAAGGACCTACTGTGTGTCTGGCACTATTTTAGGAGAGAACTTTGTGCTAATAGATCTGTAAAAGGAAATGCTTTCATCCACTGTATAGACTACATAATTGACAAAGATATGTCATTTCCATAAAAAAGAAAATTATAAGGATTTACCTAAAATGTAAGTCCTATATGAGCAGGGACTTACCTTGTTTACTTTTAAAATCTTAATGCTTTAAACGGTGCTCAAGACATGGTAGATGTTTAATGAATATTCTTTGAATGAATGAATGAATGAATGAGCAAGAGGATGAGTGTATAAGTGAATGTATTTCTCTGTATTACTAACACATGCCTTATCAAAATTTTGAAAATTTGCTAAGACTAGGTTATTCTCCCTCTTAATACCTCTGTAAATGTAGTCTCTGATGCCTAAAATTTTCATCTCACTAGTCACTTTGACAAAGAGTAGATCCAAACAGCCTTCATGTCAATGGAGCTAGCCGTGGCTTGTGGAAAAGGTATCTCAGAAAGAGACTTCCTTCTTACCTGCATTGTGCTAGGTAGGACTTCAAGGGATAACAAATGTGCTACATGAAGAACCCAAGGAATGAAGAAATTGGGTTTTTAAAATTCATGTGTAGGTTTCTTGACACAGGCCACCTATTCTTCCAAGTGATGTTGTGGACAGGGATTAGGGTCCTGCATGGACTCACAGCACTTTAGTTCTTAAGGTAATGGTGAGCATGACAAAGCATGGCAGAAGAGAATGTGTAATCCAGCGTATGAAACAAGGACTTTGGAATCAGACTTGAATTGGAGTAGTTGGGTAACCCCGGGCATTAGTTAAATTCTCTGAATCTCTTCTGTAACATGATAATGTTTACCCCAAAGTGGTTGGTGGTTAAATGAGGAAATGTAATATGAGAATCTTTCTCAAGTTGTTTCAATCTTTTTATATACCGTACTAACAAACTCCTTCCCTCCCCGCTTATTTTCTTTTCTTAAAAAGAACAGAGTAACCACAATTTCGTTTTTGGGTGACTTTGGTTCATCAGCTGCTTGTGATGTAACATGGTAAGGAGCAGTTTACTGAGATAGGGCTATTTCTTCTTAATTAAATGGTCATAGAGTATTATTTTATGTGTTTTTAGTTGCCTCACCTTCACTGTAAAGCATCACTTCAGGCTGTTGTTAGTGCCTAGTCCTAGCTTTATTATGTGTTATTCTTTATCTTTTGGGGTGAGAACCCAGAGAGCTTTTTGTTAACATTGCCTATAAGCCAAACACAGATGGGCTCTGTGGATTTAGAGGCTCTGTCATGAAGAATGCATGGTCTTTGTTATTGCTGTAGAAACCCCTTTACCCACGGTTGGGCCTGCTGCCACAGACCTAGTGCAAAGCTCCACTCCACGCAGAGATGACGGCAGCAGTGGTTGTGTGCACTCGCTACATTGCTTATCAGTGTTCCGCGTGTCCGCTGTGCTTGTGTCTAGTTTTGAGGTTGTACATGAACATTAGTAACCTCATCATGTTTCTTTCTTTTTGTTTTTGACAGAGACAGAGACAGAGACAGAGGGAGGGAAGAGGGCCCAGAGTAGACTCCACAGTTGTACGTCATTAGTTTTTTGATATAGTTTCACTCCACAGGTGGGCGCAGGGCCATGCAGGGCAGGAGCCTGGCCAGGGGCCTCCTGCATGGGAGGCGTACCCCCTCTGCGGGCCTCCTATGTGGGAAGCATGACTAGGGTGGGAGCCGAACCAGGAGCCTCCCACTTGGGAAGCTCACCCCAGGGAGAACCAAATCAGGGGCACACCGCAGCTCAGCATATGGGTGCACATGGGCCGGGGCGGAGACACGATCCTTGGACACTGGGGCCACAAGGTGAGTGCTCAACCCACTGAGCCACCCCAACTTCCCTCATCATGTTTCTTAAGTGCAAAACAAGGTATGTTGACAGCGGTTGTTAATAGAGGCATATGATTAGGGTGGAGATGAAAGCAAAGAAGAAAAATAATGGAATGACAAGAAAATGAGCACATAGAATTGTTTAACAGTAAGATTAATTCTGAGGGCCCAAGAGCTAATTCTGTAACATGCAAATATCATGCCTATCGAATGGACACAAAATAGGTTGCATTGCATGTGTGGAATGATTCATGTACTGTACAAGGCTACTCACTGTAGCTTTGTTTATGATTAAAAAAAGCTTGTAAACCACCTCACTGTACAACAGAAAGCAGTGTTTCAGGGAGAATCAGGATCTGGTTTTCCTCTGGGAAAGATCTCATTGGTGGTGGGACAGAGTGTGTACTGAGAATGCAACAGACGAGAAGAAACGGTGGGTGGGTTAGAGAAGGGTGAGTGGGTCACAGGCTATGGAGGGCATCTTCGTCTGCTCAGGCTGCCGTAACAAAACGCCGTGGACCGAGTGGCTTACACAGGAGTTCATTCCTCACAGTTCTGCAGGCTAGCGGCCCATGATCAGAGCTGCGGCAGGTGGGGTTTCTGGTCAGGGTCCACTTCGTGGCTCGTAGATGGCTGCCTTCTTGCCGTGTGCTCACAGGACCACTTTTCTGTGCGTCCTTGGAGAGTGGGACAGAGGGTGGGGGAGCTCTCTAGTGTTTCTTCTTATAAGGCCACGTAGCCTATTGAATCAGGGCCTCGTCCTTACAACCTCATTCATCCTTACTTGCCTTCTTTTCTATCTATGAATATGCTTATATTGGGATTAGGACTTGAACAGATGAATTTGGGGGCGACACAATTCAGTGTACAGGCACACGGTGTCTTCCCCCCCCCCCCCCCCGCCAAGTGACTATGACGGCACCTGAGATCCCTGTTCACCATGTAGAGGAACAAAGATGAATTAGGAATCTACCAGAACTGGGTGTTCATCATTTACCAACTAAGTGATCTTGGGGAAGTTGCTTAAATTCTCGTAGTTCCCTTGCCTGTAAAATGGCGATAATACTGCCTTTGCACAGTGTTGTGAGAACACATGAGATAGTGTATGTGGAGGCGTCTGGCCCTGGGTCTGCCAGGTGCTGGGTGTTTGGGAATGGGTAGTTTGCATATTGGTGGGTAGTTTGCATATTGGTATGCACTCTGCTGATTTGCAACGTTCTGTCATTGACTTCATGGTGTTTACTTACAACCACAGGGTCATCAGCAAAAAGGGAGTAACCACGGGATTCACTGCAAAAGAGAATAAATCTGCTTTTTTTCTATGTGATTTCACAAACTATACTGCACTGAAGGGGGCCGGGCTGTGTACCTGCACATGAATATGGCTTATGTGAACTTTTCTGTCCAAATGTCTAATCTTCAGCTGCTCAATACTTTGTGGTCACCATTCTTGCCAACCTATTTCTCTATCTAATATTTATGAGAAATTTTAAGTAAACATTGGAAAATAATACAATGCAATGCACTGCTAATAGAAAACAGCAGGGGAAAAGAGAGAAGTCCTTTTAACTTTTATTACTAATCTTCTATTAAAATTGCCAATTGAGATTAAGGTTATCTGGGAGAAACACAGAGAGAAAACCTCCACTAGCAGCATCAGCATTGTCTATAGTAGGCCTTCAACTGGAGCTTTCTGTTCTTTGAGGATTCTGTGTGGGTAATTTTATTTATTTTTTTACTGCAATCATACATTTGTAGAATTCAAAATAGAAGATACAGTACATGTCAGTAATAGCACTACATTAGCCTTAATCTTTTCTTGAAAATTGAGAAGTTATATGCCTTTGGTGTTGTTATTTAAAAAAATATATTAGGCTCAAATATAAGCATTTTTAAACTCCTAAGGAGCATCTCTTCTATAAATAGAACTGGGTATTTTTTCAAGTTTAAAAGTATCCGCTGTGGGAAAGCCGGGATGGCTCAGCAGGTTAAGTGCTCGCTTTGAAGCTCTGAGGACTGAGGATCGAATCCCGGCTCCGGCCCAGGCGGACCCACATGCTGAACTGGGGTGTGCTTCCCGAATGTGGTGAGGCCCCAGTTCAGTTCAATAAATAAATAAACAAACAAACAAACAAACAAATAAATAAATAAAGTATCCGCTGAAAGAGTTTCAGTTTGGTTTCTGTTTTTGTCTTTTCACTAAACCAGGTGAGTGTGGATTTCCTCCAGTAGGATTCTGGGTGCTTTGATCAGTGTCCTGGCAACAACACATGTAGGGGTGGGGGAATAGAAGGCAATTGCTTCCCTCACAGATGGTGCATCTTGAATGAAAGCTGCTGTCACTTTCATTTGTAAAATTCTGTTCAATCTGTATGAGAGATTGAACAGAAAGACAACAATAGGGGCTCTCAAATTAAAATGTATTGCTTAAGGTGGCACCACCAGGAGAATCCCAGCATGACAGAGCTGGAGACAGACCCCAGGATCACTCAGTCCAGTCCCTTCCCTTTTAGGAACAAGAGGTGATGTGATTTGATCCAAGTCTAGCATAGTTTGTTTCAGAACTGGTGTTAGGATCCACCACTCCTGATGGATTATTCCAAGAGGTGTATTTTGCCTGTGGGAAACCAACCTTCCCTTCCTTCCTTCCTTCCTTCCTTTTCTTTTTATTTAAAACAAACTAATCATTTACAAAATATCTCCTTGGAAACTTGAATGCTTGAATGTGGGGACCTTGGGAGGTAATTAGGTTTAGTTGAGGTCATGAGGATAGACTTCTCCAAGATGGGATTAGTGTTCTTATAAGAAGAGGAAGAGAGACCAGAGCTCTCTTTCTCTCTCTCTCCTGTCACATGAGCTCACAGCTAAAGGCGGCCACCTGAAAACCAGGAAGAGATCCCTCACCTGGGAACTGAGTTGGCTGACACCTTGATCTTGGACTAATCGCTCTCCAGAACTCTATGGTATTTTGTTATGGTAGCCTGAGCTGACTAAAACGGTAGCCTGTCAACTAGCCATGCATTAGGAATAAAGACACTAATTGTTTTTTAAGATTTATTTTACTGTTTTTGACAGAGACAGAGACAGAGAGAAGGGGGAGGGCCCAGAGCAGTCTCCACAGTTGTACGTCATCAGTTTTTGACATGGTTTTGTTCCACACAGTTGGGCGGGGGCCTCCCGCAAGGGAAGCACACCCAAGTTCAGCATGTGGGTCCACACAGGCCGGGGCCAGGATTCGATCCTCAGTCCCCGGGGCTGCAAAGCAAGTGCTTAACCCCCTAATTTTTAAAAGTAAAAAAAAAAAAAATTAAACTATACCTAACTTTTCTTTTTAAAACTAAAGTGTTGAATTCAACCAATCACTCATTCATTTAACATTATTCAAAAAATAATATATGACACCTTTGGAATGAATAATATTGGCTCTGACCTTGGAGTGTAGTGAAAGAGGCATGTCTATAAATACATAATTACTTCTGGAGGGCCAGCCTCATATCTGTTTTGCTCCCCATTTTATTTCTATTGTCTTGTGAGGACAGAGGGCATTCAATTACTCTTTTTGAATGGCTTCAGAGAGGAGAGTGGTTTTAATCACCACAGTAGACTTTTCTGGAAATAAAGATAGGGAGAGGTGCAATATAGAGTCCGAACAGGAATTTTAATCTAATTCCATGTTTTTTTTTTATTTGACATTGATTTCATCTGATTAAAGCATGCAATACCTAATGCTCATATATATAATAAGGTTCATTTTTCAGCTAAAGGCCCAGGATCCTAGCAATGGAACTGGAAACCGAGCTTTCTGCTCTCAAAATCAAAAGAAACCTCCGATTCTTTAATCAGGAAAAAGAGAAGAGAGGGAGAAACAAAAACCTTTCATTGCACTTCTTTACTTATTGCTTCATTTAATACACCTGTGAAAATGAGATGCTGTGATTCCCATTTTATAGATAAAAAAATGAGACCCAGAACAATGGAATGTTTTGTTCAATGCTGCACAACTAACTATTACGGGGTGGAGACAGGATTTGAATCTAACTTTCAGATCCCCATGTCTAGCAGCCTCCAGGACTCATGCTCTTTCCACTTATCTCCTTACCAGCAGGGCTCATGCAGTCGGTACGTAGTCAGTGAATTCCCACAGACACACTCTCTGCCATGTTTCCAAATGCTTAAATCAGCTCCATGGAAACACCTGAAATGTTAACTCCCAGTTTCTCTTAACTTACTGAATGGGATGAAGCTTTATGTACTACATTTGGCAATGTAATTCCATCCTGGTTCTGCGAAATAAAGGAGAGGAATTTTGGAGATGGATAGTGGAAGGAAGAAGGGGCATAGGGTGGGGGAAAGAGGAAAAAAGAGAGAAAACAATACTGGGAATGGCCGGAAGGAGAATGAAATTTTTCAGGAAGCACACCACTGGTTTTGGATGGGAAATGGCTGGGAGCTAAAGGCCAGTCATGAACAACAGTGGTAACTCAAGCTAAAGACAGCTTGGTATTGTATTTAAAAGTAACATTTCAAAGAAGTGGATCTTGCGTAGGAAGATACTTTTAGCTTTATCTCCTGGGCCTCTTTGTGGAATTTCATAAGAATATATTTGGCTTTGTTGTATTCTAGAAATGAATTACTTATGATAGAATTTGCAACTCCATGATAGGCCCGTGTGAGTTAGAACAGCCACAACTTGAAAATCTTTCCACATGGGCAGCTCCCACTATATTAAGGACAAAGATGGCCCTCGCTGTACTCTAAGATAGCTCTTCTTGGGAGGAATGCTGAGTTTCAGTGAGGTTTTTTTTTTGGTACCATCCCCTTCCTGTAGTTCCTCCTCTGTGAGAGGTGGAAACGAGTGAGATAGAAGCGGAGAGAAAAAGAGAAGAGAATACAACGGACTATTGCCTGAGAATCAGTTATTAGCACAGAGAGTCGCTCGTAGTGTAAGGAGAGATGCAGGCCACGTGCAGCAGCCTTGGGCAGAGTGACAGCACACGAACCGTCCCCAGGAGCTCCATCCAGCTCACAGGCGGATCTGACAGCCCAGGCTCATCTCCCATCAAGAAGGACGAATTTCACCTTCTGTCCAGGAAGCGCTCCTAGAGATGTGAAAATGTTCCTGTGTAAGGGCCACCGGAGGGGAGATGGGAAGCTGCAACCTGCTGACAACTTTCAGTCTCAGAACCTTCACCTGGCACCTGTTTCTTCTCCGTCTATGTCCTAACACCTGACCAGGAGAGCTGGTCTCCCCTCACCCCCATCTCATTCTGACAAGCTCTACCGGGTTTGGGTGGAGAACAATCTTGGTTTTGCAGAGGTTATGAGAGCAGACATTAATTATACCAGCGAGCTCTGCATCTGTTTTTACTAGCAAGACTCCCCCTTGACGTCACATATATAAGGTGTGTGTGCGTGCAACTTTTACTCACAAGTTGCTTCCTGGAATATATTGCTGCTGCCTCTCATCTGAGTTTTTCAGTCTGACTGCTGACTGTCCCTTTAGACAGACACAAGCTTGAGCATTTCTTTGATTGGCAGTTTATCAGTAGATAGAATATTAGAAATGGACGACTATTCCTGCTACGCTTTTAGTTCAGATAAGCGTATCCGCATCTAGTCCCTGGCATTCACTGCTCCCAACAAATGTGAATCGCTCTACTTGCTGACTTGCCCCACCACCTTAAATAAAATCCTTTTCCTGTGTGATAACCAGCTCCTGGAAATGGCAACTCTGACCCAAGCCACCATCCCTTTGATGTGGCAGCTACAGGAAAAAAAGAAAAAGGAACGATGAGGCCTGTTTAGGGTGTTGGTGTTTTTCCCTCTTCAACTTTTGATGTAAGGTCTGAGTGAGCATTTGATGAACCCACATGGATTTTGAAAAGGACCTCACAGAAATCGAGTGGAAATCAAAGAGGCGTCGAAAATGTCCAATTTCACCTCCTTGTCGGCGAAGCGAGTCTTGGCTGGAGACGCCGTCTTGCAGCCGCCTGGGTCAGCAGGAGGTGGGCTCGGGCTCTCGACAAACTCATCCCGAGAGACGCTCAGTGACAAAGGGGCAGCGGAGGTGCTGTCCCTGCTCATCCCTTTGATGTGGCAGCTACAGGAAAAAAAAAAAAAAAGAAAAAGGAACGATGAGGGCAAGACAAGACATTGAACATGAATGACAAGAAAGGGACAGCTATGCAGAGGCCAGGGGCAAGAGTATTCCAGACAGAGGGAACAGCATGTGCAAAGGCCCCAGATGGGCTAGAGTACAGCCTGTTAGCTGAACAGAGAGGGGCCAGATGGGGTGAGGGGAGAGAGACGGCATGAAGTCAGGGAGGAAGGCAGAGATTCTGCAGGGCCTAATCCCAAACATAGGCTGCATTATTATTATTATTCTTTTTCGCCCTGGATTTGTAGATGGCTGGAAGAGAGGAGGCTTTATTCTGGGGCCTGAGCCAGGATTGAGAATTGTGATCCATTGAAAACACTGACTGAACCAGGTGAAGCTCCATCTCACCCACCCTGGGGGCTTCACGCAGGGGTTTGCTGCTCTGGGTGGGCTGTGAGTCCAGAGTGAGGCTGTCTTCAGTGGCATCGTTTGGTTGATATGTAGCTGTTTTAGGATTTTCTTTGGCTCAATCTAGTGGCTGCCCCTGACGACTGGGACCTCATGCTTCCTTATTCACGGCTGGCAGAAGGAGGGAAGAACAAAAGGCCTTCTTTTTCACTTATGAGATACAGTCTGATTGGACAAACTCATTGCCAGAAGAGTGCTCTGCCCTGATTTGCTCGGCTAACCAGCCCCAGCCCCTGTGGCTGCGGGTGGGGCTGGCTTCCCGAAGCACATGACTGTGTGGAGGCTTTGGAGCTTGAAGAGAAGTGGGGATTCTGTTGGGACAGAGGAGAGGATGAATGTCCGTTCGTGCAATGATGAGAGAAACACGAGGGACCTAAGAGATGGGGCTGGGAGGCCCCAAGCAGGCATGAGGCGGCAGGTGGCGGTGGTCAGTGTGGAGCGAGAGATGGTCCTGGCCCAGGGCACCAGGTCGGGCCAGAGGAGGAAGGGTACCTGCCGAAGCCCCCAGCTGCCGTTCTCAGTCATGCCTCAGGACGTTCTATTTCTGAGAACATGAGGATTTGTTCAAAATTCTGTCACGAATGGAGCGATTTGTCATTTTGGAGAACTCTAGAAAGATTGAAATGCTGCTGAACTTTAGAGAGAACTAAATAAAGAACAAGGCTGCAGGAAGTGCTATGTGCAGAATAAGGATGGGGTTCTCTTTTCCTCCAGGGTGCCAGGCATGTAAAGTTCCAAACGACAATTCATTTTCTTTATATACAGTTTTCCCTAAAATATTTGTCTATCAAGGCTGTCAGAAGTGAGCACAGTTGAGAAACGAGTGACTAACGTAATTTGAAAACTTAAAGTGTTTTTCTTATCTTTCTGCCGGTGACTCAACATAGCTGCTTTCTCTAGGAGTGAGTAACTGTTAAGGCAGAGCCTGAGTCCTAACTCACCTAATTGGACACTTCCGAGTGCTTAGTCTGAAAACTGACATTTCAGCTCAGTCTTTTTGGAAGCAATGTGAAAAACTGCGGTTTTCCTGCAGCAAGTACCCAAATAACAACTAGCAATGATATGTTTGTGCAGTTATTCTGGATCTATTGGGACATACAGAATTATAATGAATGTTTATGTAGAACGTAGAGCGGAGGGTTGGTGAACGTGTGAGGAAGAATTTTCTGGGAAAGCCGGGACGGCTCAGCGGGTTGAGCGCTCGCTTTGAGGCCCCGAGGACCGAGGATCGAATCCCGGTTCCGGCCCAGGCGGACCCACATGCTGAGCTGGGGAGTTCCCACAGTTCGGTTCTCTAGCTGTCTCTGTCTCTGTCTCTCTCTCTATCTGTCAAAAGTAAAATAAAAATAAATATGCACTGAAGATAAAATAATTACTCTCTATAAATATAAAAAGATATAAAAAAAAAAAAAGACTTTTCTTCATGGGTGTAGGTATGCCTTACTTTACACGATAAGGCTATCTCCCTCCATGTGTGTATAAGTCAACATTTCACATCAATTGAACCATTTCCAGAAGCATCAGGGAAACCTGCTAGGAAAGAAACTCCATGGGTCAATAATGTTACAAAGTGAATATGCATTTCTTTTTTTTCTTTTACGTAAGATCATCTTCAAATATTGGTCTCGCTTAAAGGAGGAGGAGTCTTGATACAACTCTACCGTTCGGAAACCGCCAGGTGAAAAAGCACGGGAAGTCTCTGTTTGTGGTGAAGTTGGCAGGGCAGCCCTCTGCCACGCTCTTCACAAATGCACATCAGTTTTTAGGGCAACTGTCTGAGAGTCAGATGACTGTGTTTCCATGCAGTGTTTCTGCTCTCTACAAATGTAAAATTGGGTTCTAATGGGGTGAGCATTAGGTTTCTCTATGGGGTTCCTCCCATAGATATTAACAACCTGTTGGGCAGAGAAGAAGGAAAAATGAAAGCAGACGTTAAAGTGACTCAAGGACTTGAGACTTTTGAAGGAAGGGTGAGGTTTGTAACAAACATCTTCAGTTGAATTATATAACAGCGGCGGGAAACAAAAGTAGGCCAGTTAGAGCTTCCAAAGAATTTACTCTTATTTGGGGGGAAGACGGAGGTTGAGTGTGGAGAAGTATCATAGTTGCCTTTTCAAATTACAATTTTTTTTCCTCAAAGGTTCCATGGCCACCTTCAAAGCAAGAATCTGTGCTAGAGTCAGTGAGGTGCTGTTATCAGCGTTTATTATCTTCCTTGGGTCTATTGGGGCGGAACAGAACGATGACAGAGCTCTAAAAATATGAAGATTCTATCAAGGTCAGAAGGAAACAGGGAAACATCGTGTCTGTCACTCTACTTTGAGAAAGCGCGGGGACCTTCATGATGGGACTACATGGAACTCTCAGTCTTTCTGAAGCCCCCGGGGCTGGGAGCCGGGGCTGGGGTGGAGGTGGGCAATAGCTATGTAAAAGTTGCCAGTGTTTCTTTCTGTTTTCCTAGCAATGGAAATCTGACTCAACTTTTGAGGGCAGGTTGTTCCTTCGCCAACAAAAACAACACTTTTATAGGGTTTCTGGTTACGTAAAGCTAAAGGCAAGCACCTCTTCTGGAGTAGAATGGTTTAATGCACCTGGTAGCTAAACTGCTTCGGTTTAAAGTAAATGTCTAAAGTAAATTGTGGGAATGAATGCCATCTTCAGGTGGGTGGAATGGCAGGATATTTTGATTGGGAAAGGTGCATAAAATGTTTGTTTTGTTTTTTCCTTGGAAAGGACCCTGGAGAAGGAGATTTTGACCATGGGGTTTTGGCAACAGGCTGCGGGTTAGAGATTAAGGAGCGCAGGTAATGCCTAGAGCCAGAGAGGCTTGGCCCCTGGATCCGGGCACCTGAACTTTTTTTTTTATTGTTAAATTTAATGGGGTGACATTGGTTGGTAGCAATCAGACAGTTTCCCAATGGACAACTCCATATCACATCACCCATGCATCACATTATGTGCCCAGCTCCCAGAATCAGGTCCCCCTCCAACTCCATATATCTGGTGCCCACTCCCCCCTCCCCACACAACTCTCCCTCCCCCCTCC
>PVKE010022848.1:8599-25308 GCA_004027555.1 Craseonycteris thonglongyai
ACATTACTTCAATGTGAAGTGATTTTCCCTCTCTCATGCATTATTAGTACCCCCCCCCCACCGCCCCCTTAACAGGACTATCTCAAGTACCATAAATACATTTTCTAAAACCATCAGGCATAAATGAAAACCTTTCCTCAATCCCATATTCCTCACCAGCAGATGCCCTCATTTCTATTTCTCGTCCCAGTAAAAGTCCCCAGAAGAGCTTGAAAACACCGTCTTTGTTTTCTGCCCTCCCGTTTTCACTTGCATCCATCCTAGTCAGGTTTTGGTCCCTATTATCACACTAAAGAAAATTATTAAATTCACTAAAGACCTCCACTTTGCCAATCTCAATGATTAATTTTCAGTCTTATGATCCATTATGCTTGACATTATTGGTTATTTCCACCTTGAAAATTATTCTTCACTAAGTTATTGGGCCACCAAAACCTTGGACCAGTCTTCTACTTGTTTTTTCTCACACTCTAAATACAATTCTTCAGCAAACTATATTAATTGTATCTTTATAATATATGTAGAATTTGACTACTTTTCACCACCTTTCCAATTATCAGTCTGCTCCAAACCACTACTTGTTTATCCGTATTGTTGCAATAGTCTGCCATAGATTTCCCTGATTCCACCTTTGCTTTGTTCCTGTTCCCACTCTGTTCTCAACTCATCAACCAAAGTAAATTAGATCACCACAGCCCTCTATAGAAAACTCCCCAAAGTTCTTTCCATTTCATTTAAAAGACTGATTCCTAGTATGGCATGAAAGTCCAAGGTGATCTAGCTTTGGTCTGCTTCTCTATCCTCATCCCTTAGAACCTTCTTCCCTGCTTCCTTTGCTTCAGCCACACCTGAGTCCTTGTTGTTACTTTCACATTCTACTTGCACTTGTCTTGGGGCCATTGCATTTGCTGTTTGCTCTGCCTGGAATACTTTTTCTTTATATATTCTCTTGACTTGCTTTCTCAGTTTCTTAAATTATTCAAATGCTGTCTCATCTAAAGTGAAACTGAAGTAGAAATTCCCATCACATTGTTCTCCACCCCTTTTACTCTGTTTCACTTTCTTCTTGGCATTCATCATTTTCTGTATTTATTTGTTAATATATGTTTGTACCTTCCCATTTTCCCATCATCTTCTGTGATGATGGCAGGGATTTTTCTCATATCTGTATTTTCAGAACTTAGTACAATGTCTAGCCCATATTAGGAAGTCAACAAATATGTGTTGAAGGAAGGAAGGAATGACTATACTGTGTTGCTTCCTTTGTATCTTATGTCATTGATTGTTGAGTACTTGGAGTTATATATGCAATTGGTATAAAACCAAAACAGACCAAAAAATGAAACTGATGGCCTTGGTTTTCTAAGCCACCAAATGGCTAAGCAGGAGAATCACTTGGACATATATGTTTGCAGGGCCAGAAGGATATGTATGTGAGGATGTTTTGCAGTAGCTACATAACAGATATCTGCTGCCGGGGTAGGAAGTGCTGCTGGTTTGGGGTCTGATCAGGGATGTGGAGTCACACAGGTGAAGCAGTGGGGATAGAGTGGAGGCCATAGTGGAGGAAGAGTACTGAGAGCTACTACAGGTCAGGACCCATGATTTACAAATATTTCATTTTTATATCACATACAATCTAGGCAGCATCTATCACCTCTTATTTTAGAGGGATTAAATGAGTGCACCAAATTCGCCACCCTCAGAAGAGTTAGAGCTGGGCATTGTGGCCCTGAAATCTCATTGGTAGGGTAGAAAAGTTGAGGCACAAGAAAGTAGCTGTGGGGTTCTCTTCAGGTGTGTGTGTGTATATGTATGTTCTAACATGCAGCCATGTGTCCAGAATATTTAGATGTAAATATTTACTAAGCTCTTCCAAAAAGTGTTTATTAAGCCTTTGAAAAGTTGAGGCATAAGAAAGTGGCTCTGGGGTTCTCTTCAGGTGTGTGTGTGTGTGTATGTGTATGTATGTATGTATACACATGTGCGTGCTAACACAGCCACATGTCCAGAGTATTTAGATGTAAATATTTACTAAGTTCTTCCAGAAAGCATTTATTAAGCTTTTTTTTTTCCTGAGCTAGTATAATGCTATAGAGGATATAGAATTAAATAAATATTATGTCCTCTAAGAAGCTCATGTAGTTATTTGAAACATAAAACAACACTTGGAGTAGTAGATTGTAATACACAATAGTCTCTGATGCAGTGCTGAACTGTATGTCAACTGTATTTTAAGTGCTATTACAATTCAGAAGACTGCAAAATCTGTACCATTCATTAGTTATGCATTTATTGAATGTGCTTTATGTGTTAGGTCCCATACTAGTTTCTGGGGATAAAGAGATTATGGTAGTGATAAGAATAAGAATCGTAAATACTGTATGATGAGGACTGTTCTAAGTGCTTTAGATATGTCTCTGTCATTTCTCACAAAAACAATGTAAATAGGTACTGTTATTATCTACATTTTTCAGATAGAAAACTAGAAAGCAGTGGTGAAATATAATAACTTACATGCTCAAGGTTATATTGCTAGCAAGTGGCAGAGTCATGTTGTAAATCCAGATAATCTAGTTAAGTGTAAAGTTCTAGCCACTTATACTAAAGAAAAGTTGTAAGGGTCCCAGGGTGTAGTTGGGAGCCAGGCAGGTAAATAAATATACCAGTGCAGTAGGCGCCACCATCGAGCATTAAAGAGTGCTATAGAATACAGAGATGCTGCTGCTGTTAATCCAGCTTGGGTGTTATGAGGGGCGGGGGATAGTGGAAAGTTTTCCTCATGTCTTAATTTTTCTAGGAAAATTGTGATTGCCTCAATCTACATCTCTCCACATTCTTTCCAAAAACACTAACAGAGCAACAAGGAGAACACGTAAAAATGTACAACACCCACATTGTCAGCATAACTGGAGGTATAGAGTACTGTAGGCATTAATGTATCTGAAAAAAACTACCAAATGAACACAAAAGAGCAGAAACATGTATACAAAACTATAAAATGAAGAAATATTTTAGCTAATGCAAATAAAAAAAATGAATTTCAACATAGAAAAAAAACTATCATAGACCACCCAATATGAATTAAAATATTCTTTATTAGTTTTTTATTTCACACCTTTACAGATGTGAAAACCCACTTTTAATCAGAAACTCGGAGTAGCAGTATACAAAAACAGGATGTGTGAAACATGACTGAGTTCAGGAAAGAAACAAAAGAGAAAGATTATTTAGAAAGGAAAAATAAATTACCGAACTCCAAAGAAGATTAAGTCCAACTGCAATATTAATAATTACTGGTATATGTTATAATTATAATGGGCAGTGAGGGAAGAAAATCAAGAAAATGAACATGAAGTAGAGAAATAAAAATAACCAGAGAGAAAATGGTCAATAGAGAAGACATTCTAATGTATATGTCATCGAAGTTTCTAAAGAAGATAAATGAAGTAATTGAATGGAATTAATATTTAAAATTACAAATGCAAGATAGGGAAGAATCTCAAATAACTTGGAGGACTAACAGTTCTTGATTTCAAACCTTGCTACAAAATTTCAATAATCTTAGCAGTGTGGAACTGGCACAGGATAAACATATAGACCAGTGGAATAGAACAGAGAGCCCAGAAATGGACTCTCAAATACTTGTATGGTCCCTTAATTTTCAAAAAGGGTCCCTGATACTACCAATCAATAGGAAATGGGCAGTTCTTCAACAAGTGGTTATTGTGAAAGCTGAGCATCCACTTGCAAAATAATGAATTTGGATCCATACCTGTCACCACATATAAAAATTAAAAGGGATCAACAATGTAAATGTAAGAACTAAAACTATAATACTCTTAAAAGGAATCATAGGGAAAAACTTCATGACGGGATTTGACAGTGATTTCTTAGCTACAACCCCAGAAGTACAGGCAATAAAAGAAAAAAATAGATAAATTGGACTTCAAGATTAAAAACTTTTGTGCATCAAAGGATGCTATCCAAGAGAGTTAAAAGACAGCCTACAAGATGGTAGAAAGTATTTGCAAATAATATATCTAGAAAGAGATTAATATTTAGAATAAATAACTCCTTTAACCTAATTCAACACGCAACAAGCAAACAACCCAATTCAGAAATAGACAAAGGATTCAAATAGACATGTCTCCACAGAAGGTATACACATGGCCAATAAGCACATGAAAAGATGCTCAACATCATTAGGAAAATGCAAATCAAAACCACAATGAGGAACCACTTCATATTCATAAGATGGCTATAACAAAAAACAAAAAGAAAATAATTGTTGATGAGGATGCGGGGAAATTGGAACCCTTTTACATTGTTGGTGGGAATGTAAAATGATGCTGCTACTATGGAAAACAGTTTGGTGGTTCCTCAAAAAGCTAAACATAAATTAGCATATGACTTGCAGGTGTATGCCCAAAGTAATTGAAAGCAGAGACTTAACATATATATGCATACCAATGTTCATTGAAGCATTTTTTACAATAGTCAAAATGCAGAACAAGTGTCTGTCAACAGATGAGTGGTTAAAAGAATGTGAAATATTATTCAGCTATGTAAAGGAATACAGTTCTGATACCTGCTACAACATGGATGTGCCTTGAAAATATGCTAAGTAAAATAAGCCAGGTGCAAAAGATCAAACTAATATTAAAGGGTTCTACTTATATGAAATGTCTAGAATAGTCAAATTCATAGAGACAGAAAAATTAGAAGTTAACAGGTTGTTGAGGGGTAGAAGAATAAAGAGTTACTGCTAGTGCTTAAGTAGCTACAAGTTTGGGGAGATGAAAAATCTTTTTGAACTAGATAGTGGTGGTAGTTGCACAACATTGTGAATGTAATTAATGCCACTGAATTGTACACTTAAAAATAGTTAAAATGGCAGATTTTATATTATATATATATATATATTTTACCACAACTTAAAAAGTTAATGTATTATACCAAAATGTAATACACCATTGAAATATAACTTAAATGAATAAATTGTATATGAATTATATCTCTATAAAACTATTAAGAATGCGAGAAAACAAAAGAACATTCAAATCTAAATATTGAATGAGCCAATCATGAATTTGAGAGAACTGATCTGTAGAGTCAATTCTAAGATATATATCCTAGTGAAACTATTAATTTTATTTTTTGTTTTTTAAAGATTTATTGTTTTTGAGAGAGAGAGAGAGAGAGAGAGAGAGAAGGGGCAGGGCCCAGAGCAGTCTCCATACATCACTAGTTGTGACATAATTTCATTCCACACAGGTGGATGTGGGGCCATGTGGGATGGAAACCAAACCAGGGTCTATTAATTTTAAATAAAAGAAAAAATATTCCTATGACTTCAAGGTAAAAAGACCAAATCACTTACAAAGGAAAGAAATTCAGGTTGGCATCAAACATTTTGACAGCAGCGTAAAAAGCAAGAAAAAACGTCGTATTTTTAGTGCAAGTGGAGGAAAGCTAGTATGAGAAAAGATTGCCAGTTTGACAGCTGAGTTAAGTCTTGGTGTATTATATAGCTAGATAAGTGCTAGGAAGATTTCATGAACCAAGGGACCAGCAGGTATAAAGGACAGAAGCAAGAGAGTGTGTGGAACTTCCAGGACTTGCAAATAATTCAGTATGATGGTAAAGTGAAGTGGAGAGACTTCTAAGGCTTTAGATTTCATCAAGTAATTCATTTCTTCATTCATTTAATTGATATTTCTGGAGTATTAGTATTAAGTTCCAGCAATGCCCAGGCAGTTATGTGTTTCTGAGAAAGTAATCCAGGGGATCTATGTGAAAAGAAGAGGGGGAGATTAAGGAGACTAGGGAATGTACATATGAATTTTTATTTACATGTGTGTGAAAATATAGTGTGGCCTTGACTTGAGTAATGTTGCAGTTATTTCAACATCTCTTTTAGTTGAAAATTCGCATTTTAACCTTTCTATCGCCTAGTATTGAAAGTACAGGTGGACAATTATTCCATTTAAGAAGCAGAGGGAGATAAACCAGTTCATCCACTGGATAATCATTATACAATCAGAGAATGATGTCTGTTTCCAGGAACAGATCCAGCCAATATGAGTGTAAATAAAATTAAGTGAAATAAAAGCCATTAGTTTGGAGCATATATACTGTGCCCCGCACTAGTCTAGGTACTGGGGATATCATGGCCAATAAAAGCTGCTTTCTTTTTTCAAGCTGCCCACAGGCTCATAAATTGCTGATTACATCACAGGATGTAAGTGAGGTAGGCACCAAGGTGTGGTGAGTAGGTGTCCTAAGGCTCATGCAGCTCCTTATTTGAGAGTATAATTGTTTGACTTTCAGTATGTCTCCCCACACATTTTCATGTTAGTTCATATACTTAGGTTGTAAGTAACAGAAATCAATCTGAATAACCTTATAAAAAGGGTAAGGTTATAAAAAGGTTTCCAGATCGTCTCGTGGACTGAGCCTAAAGGAAGGGACGTGCTTGGATCACTGGGAGGATTTGGAAAACCAACAAGCATTCCAGTGGACAGCAGCTCTTTACACCATTTCACATCACTATTGGGCAATAATTTTCAAAGCAATTACTGTACAGGATCTAATTGAACCTAAAAATAAAAATCGGTAAGTGTTGCAGGCATCATTTTCTGTCTGTGAAAGGTGAGGCCATAATTCCAGGAAAATGAAGTGATTTATTCAAGGCCACGTCCCAAGTTTAGTGGTTAAACCCAGAATTTAGAATAGAGGCCTTCTGACTCCTGGGTCTCTTCTTTTTCCATTAGTCTTCTTCAAAGCCTTCTCTTACTAGTATGCAGAATATTCCACTTCTTGTAATCCCTCAACTTCTTAATTTTTCCTTTATTGTTCATTTTGGGTTTGGAATAAAAAAATCACCTGTGTATCCTTAATAATAGGCTTATCTGAGACATCTCTGAGAACTGTTTAACTTATGCCCTGTAATTGGAACATGAAGGGGCCACCAAGAAAGGGGATAATTAAAGAGATGAGGAGGAGGTCTCAGTTGTCTCAGTGAGTTTCTTCTTATCATTCAGGAAATGCATGATCAGAAATGGGCCATTATAGTTTAAATGATCAGACAGAGTTTGAAAAGAGTTTGAAACCATCAGACATTTTCTGAGCGTGGCGTTGGTAGCCTCATTGTTTTCCCAACTCCAATTTTTCCTCCACCATGAACAATAACTTTTTGATTAAACACCTGGCAGTTACTATCGAATGCTTCACATTTAATAACAAAAGTCTTCCTTCAGAACAGGAAATGTTATCTAAATTGCTTTGCTCTTCTTCAGCGATTGTGAACTTCTGAAGGCTGACAGGACTGATAGCATGAAAAAAAATAAAGTTTTCTCTCAAGAAGGTGATGATTACTTTTTAAAAGAAAGAGCCCCAAACTAAATGAATAATTCAGTGTACTTGCTACAAAGCAGCAGTCAAGGCACACAAATTGTCCCCTCTGTAAACATTATTAAAAAACAATCAAGTTTGTGTTGACACATTTATATTGGGAAGAATACAGACAGCAACTGAGAGAGAAAAAAAAACCCCAAACACGAAAGCTCCACTTTAGTCGTCAAGGTCCTTCTTCACGCACGAGTTTTGCTCTTAAGAGGGGCAGCTTTTATTATTCGATGAGTGCCAGGCGCCCAGCCCCTTCTGCATCCTTTGCATGCCCATTAATTAGTACCCCTACCTCAGTCCCTTCCTGACCCTCTGCCGGCCTTTCCCATGGCTGAAAATCAACAGAAATCAAAAGCAGAGGGAACTTGTCAGTCTTCTAGGGCACAAAGCAAGACAAAGAGGGGAAAAGAGTATACCTAGATGGGACAAACAGATACCCAGTTCACCTAATCTATATTTTGTCATGGCATTTGCCATTATTTGAAATTATGAAGTTATTTACTTCTTTTTTTATTTTAAAGATTTATTTATTGTTTTTGACACAGAGAGAGAGAGAGAGTCAGAGACAGAGAAGGGGAAGGGCCCAGAACAGTCTCCATAGTTGCACATCATTGGTTTTTCCACATAGTTTCATTCCACAGGTGGGCGGGGCTGCACAGGGCAGGAACTGGGCCGGGGTCTCGCCCCAGTGAGAACTGAACTGGGGGCACTCCCCAGTTCAGCATATGGGTCCGCACGGGCCAGGGCTGGGATTCGATCCTCGGTCCCCAGGGCTGCAAAGTGAGCACCTAACCCACTTAGCCATCCTGGCTTCCCCTATTTACTTCTTTATTGTTGTCCATCTACTCTATCATGCAGGCTCCAGAAGGCCAACGATAGAATACTATTCTTGTCACAATAAGTTTAAAAGTGCCCGTCTATATTATCCATTTATCCTTCCTTCTAGACAGCTGTTAGCAGGGCATAGTCAGGAGCCCTTTTGTACTTCTTGAGATGCACCTCCAGAAGTTGGGAGGTTGAAGGACTTTTCTTTTTATTGATTTCTTGTTGGTGTCTTTATTCAAATAGAAAAACCTCTAGAATTGGGCCCACAGAATAAAGTGCATCTGCTCTGCCTCTCCTGCTATTCTGGCGAGTCTGAGTTTCTTGCTCTCAGAGGGTAGCTTGGCTGTAGTGGAGTGGCTGAGGCAGGAGCTGCTAGTCAAGCTTGCCTCTGCTGCTTGAGGTTAGATCATGCCTAAGAAGCCCTCCATCAGGGATTCTTTTCTACAGTGGGGCCAGTGTGGCACCCGTCAGTCTAATTTTGTAAAGAGCCTAGGAATCTGTATTTTTGAAAAGCTTGTTAGGCTATCAAAATAGACAGCCAGGTATGGGAACTGACAGTGGACCTAATTGGTGCCTTCCAACGTTCTGCAAAAGTGAAAAGGTCAAAGAATATGGATCCTTCCCTGAGTGTTGGGGGCAGTCATTGTTTGGTGTGTGGGAGGTGCGCTGGGGTTGTATCAGGAATTCATGGAGAGAGAAAATTATTGCTCTCATTCTTGAGTTTACCTGCTAGGCCCTGACATATTTCACATGTGTTGCTAGGAAATGATCTTTGGGGAGACATCCATTTGCCCTGGGAAGCTTTCAGATGTTACATGAGGATGTCACACACTTTCTATGCATGACAGATGGCTTTTGGATGTTTAATATCAATATAACAAGTAGCAGATGGAGGTTGGATCAGAAGACCTTCAATGTCCTTTTAGGCCCTGAGAGTCCTGGTCATCAATGTGTGCTTTATATGAGCAGCAGGCTTTTGACTTACCATAACACTTAAACCTTCATCTAGATGAATAATAAAATGAGGTTGCACTGAATTATTACCCACTTCTGAGTATCAGCAAATGTTTTGGAGGCAGATAGCCTGGAGTATATTGAATGCTATTAGCAGCACAGTGTGTCTGAACCTTTGGAAAAAATGGGCGCAATCACTGTGGCTTCAATGTGTCATGAGGGGCAGCACCTAGGGAGTGATATAGGAGGCTCTTACACTTCCCTGTTTCCTATCAGATTGCTGCCCCAAGCCGTCTTTAATAGAAGTTGTAAAGCTGACACTGGGTGCTCTTTTCTAACCAGTGGAGCCATGCGGCTTAGATGAGGCTTTTGGTATTTTATTTATTTATTTATTTTTCCTGAAAGTAATTCAAGTTAAAGTATCTTTTATATTCTGTACAGATAAGAGCATTGATCTTACCTAATTACATTAATAATGTTCCACTCAGAAAGCATTTTAGAATTTACAATGTCCTTTTATTTAGAGGATCTCTTTTCTATGTTCATCAAAAACCTGTGCAATAGGTATTGTTATTAAAAGCTTATGAGTGAAGAAACTGAGGGCCCAGAGAGTTTCAGTAACTTGCTCCAAGTCATAAAGTATAAATAGTCAATGTAAGACACACACACACACACATGTGTTTTCTGGCCCTGCTTCAATGATATTCTGTATGTTACACTGTTTATGTAACCCACTTGTTGAATATTTGACTTTTTAAGAGCTGAATCAATGGAGAAATATAAGGCAATATGACAGGGCAGAAATTTATGACTTGACTTGAATTTGTACTTCACCACTTACTGAATGTTATCAGGCAAGTCACTTAACTTCTTTTGAACATCTGTCAGTTGAATAAGTATTCCTGCCTTTAGGGTTATTTTGAGGATCAGAAGGTATGTAAAGTTCTGGCATATAGTGAGTACTCACTCAAAGGCAGGTCTTATAATTTTGGAAGCAGTCTATCTCTGTCTTTTTGAGTTTCAGGTTTATTGTCCTTGCCAAGTGATCATCTGTCATCTTCTGGAACACCCGTCAGAGGCTGGAAGTTCACTGCCTCCTGAGGTTGTTACTTCCCTGTATTTTCTGATGCTAGAGAATTCTTATCTTAAGCTAGAAGTGCCTCCTGTACTTATACTTTTTTAGTATAGATTTTACCTCTTTCAGCTCCATTGAACAAGTCCAATTTTTCTGTCATGAGTCTCCAAATATCTGAGGACTTTATCGTGCCATCCCATAATATTTTCTTCTTCAGACTGATCATCCTATTTTCCTTCAATGATTCATCATCTGATTTGGCTCACGCAGTCTTGCTTGGTTCTTTCTAAAGTGTGTCTGTGTATCATCTGAGAAGTTTCTACCACTAATGTGATTCTCGGTGGGCAGTTGACTCAGACTAGAAGGAGATAATCTTCTCATGTTACAGTTTAAGAGCACATCTTTTTTGACAACCTTATCTTAGCTTACAGTTGATCAAACAGCTAAGTACTTGTTTTCAATATGTATTTCTGTTAAGCCTGATAATCTCACATTCTGTCTTTGAGAAGCATAGTCTCTAAGCGTGGGACCTTTAATTTTCCCTGTTAAGTTTCATTTATTTGATGTGCCTGTAACTCCTGCCTATTAATGTCTCTTTTAATGCTGATGGTATTATCCTAAATCTGTTATGATTGAAACAATCACACCAACTTTGTATTCTGCAGATTCAGTCAGCACATTTGGTATTACACTGCCAAATTATCGGTAAAAATGCTAAATAGGGTGGGCTTATATGAGCCAGTTGTTTGACCCTGGTTAGTCATCATCTTAGGATGCTATCTGGATCATGAACTCTAGGTAGAGAGTAAGGGTTGGTAAGAGGTAGTGGAAGAGAGATATTAGGGGTATAAACTATGGCCAAGAAGGGAAAGTACTCTTGGTATACAGATCCAGATGAGAGAAAAAAGGAGATAGTTGCATTTAATTGCTAGGCAAGAAAAAGCATGAGTTTGACAAGCGCTTGCTTTCTAAGTGGATGATGCCACTCACAGGAGGACTTGACTTTCTTTGGGAAGACCTCTCTTCCCTTTGGGGGCTGTTCACACCCTACTCTGGCAGCAGTGTTTGCTAATTGCACTTGAACATGGCTGCCTCCTCATTTACCAGAATAAGGCATTTGTTTTCCAGATTTCAGCTTCACCTTCTCTTTGTTTGCATTCTATTTACTGTCTCCCTGGCTGGCTGCTAAGGAACAGGCAGGAAACCTGCTGAGCCCTGTTCTGGTCCTCCCTCCTGAGTTCTGTATGGATTTAGGTTGGAGTTCAGCTCTTGCATGTTGGGGGCATGCTGTATTCATCCTTGCAACCCCTCTCCTTGATTATAGTCTGTTATCTCCTGCACAGCGCTGGAGATGCATTTTTTAATCTTGTCATTTGTCCAGTGTCGTCTGTTTTTGTTAAACAGATTGGTAGGAGGGGACTACAGAGCTCTTCTTGGGGGGTTCTCCTTTCATGTCCTTCTGGTATAAGTCCTATGTGATGTGTATGCCATGTTTGCACATAACTAACAGCAGCCAGGCAATTGACATGGAAATCCAACGAATAGCTTATCAGGTATACAGTCACCAAACACTCCTGTCACTGTGCATAAAGTAAGCTTTAAGGAGCTATTTTGTAGTTTGCCGTGACCCATGCAATGAATCCTCAACGTTTGTCAGGGCCAAGCATAATGCTAATGACACCATGAGTGTTTTTAGTTTTTCTAGTGGAGATCAACAACTTTGTTATTTTCACATCTATGAAGCATAGAGGGGGAAGACTGCATTATGTCTCCTTTAGCATAAGGACTTGTGACCCTGTGGTCACTCACCACCATGTTAGTAAGGGGAAACGGGATGGGAATCGCCCTGTGTTCCGTATAGGGTACTTTCTCCAAGGGGTACCTTGATATTCACTAGTGCCAGCTAAAAGGCAGTGACGATGATGCTCTGTCTAGCAAAGGAAGGTCATTGCAACTTTCCTCTTCAGGGAGAACATGGACCCTTTTCTTCAATTTGAGCCAAAGCCCAAGATAAACCTCTTCACTTAGCATCTCATTTGGGCTGCATATTGTCTTATTGAACAGCAGCACAATACATGTCGATTCACATGGTTTACATTGAAAATTCATTGTTTGATATAATTGGGAAAGGTACTGTGGAGTCCCTTCAGAGGCCTTTCTTCATCCAGGTAAATAAAAATCCAATATTCCTTCATAAGTAATGTTGTTGAATCACTGCATCTGCTTTGTGTTGAGCTCTGAGGGTTTTATCTTTTAACAGAAAATAGAGTTCTTCGTAGACTATTGACGGGTTTTTAAGCAGATGGGACACTTGCCAGGAAGGACATTCTTAGCCAAAGTCAAGAATAAAGGGAGGTTTTTAACTTGTGAAGAAAATTCCTCATGTGAGTCCTTGATTTGGTGACTGACTTTTACATGGGGCATGTCAGCTACTCTTTGCGTTGTTCATTCCTTTCAAGCAGTTTTTATATTTGGATTTTTAATTTTGCATGATATTATATTAGGAATGAGATACTCATACTTTAAAATAATGTGAACTGTTAATGGCATGCAAAATTTCCATAATTCTCTCACTACTGCTTAATAGGCAGCACCTTTGAGTGCAAGGCCTAGAACCGTGATGAAGTGAGAACTGGGGATTTTTTTAGCCAAGGGAAAGGGTAGATTTTAGATATTTGTAGAGTAAATGAATTATTTGCATCAGAAAACCTATGGGAGTGTGATAAATTGAAGCTGATTATAATGCAATCAACTTATGCAGTAAATCATGTGCTTATCAAAAGGACTGTGTGTAATTAATTTTCAAGTTGCTGACTGTTTCTCTTGCTCATTCTGAAATGCATATGGCTTTTCTGTTAGTGAGTTGTCTGCGTGACAGATTCAAACTTGCTATCCCTCTTTTCTGGACGAGAAACAGTCAGAAGGGTTCATCTTGCTCTTTCTTTCAGACTTCTTGTGTAAATCTCATGAGCTGGGAAGGGTGGAGGAAGACACCTGAAAAGGGTTATCATCTTCCACTCATTTTCACTGACTACCTTTTCCTCAGAATTCTCTGCATAAAATTTCTCAGTGTGTATTATTCACTTGTGCAAATTGCTCATCATGAAATCTTTGCTATAGCACTTTAGGGCTTTTATAACTATCTGACTATAACCTTCACATTCTGAAGATAGTATCAGAGAGCATTTATTCAATCACTCACTCACCCACTCACTCATTCATTGAATAAATAAATATGTGAAGTAGATGCTTGCTTTGACTAGGCACTCTTCCAGATTCTAGAGATACTAACATGAAAAAGATAGACGAGGTCCGTTCTTTCCAGATGATTACAGTCTGGTAGGAGCAGACAGTCAATCAGGAAGGAGCTGAGATAATTTGGAGAGTCACTTGCTTTGACTAGGGCACAATGGGCCAAGTGATGAGTGGATTAGAAACGTGCCTAGTGTGGACCAGCGGAAGTGCTAGGAATAGTGTCCCATTGTATTTTACTCATAAAAGCAGTGTACTTTTGTTGTTGGTTTGGTGATTGTGTCTAATAAACTATAAAATATTTCTTCTACCTCTTTTCTTCCTGAGCCTTTCTTCAATCTTATGTGTTTACAATGGACAGAAGTCAAACTTTGTAAATGTCAAAGAATTATGTACTGTGGAAGAACATAAAAGATACTAAATAATATGTTTGCTTAGAATTTTGAATAATTTATACAGAAAAGGTCATGATGTATGGCTGAAAAGAATTAAAAGACACTTAAGAACAAAATTTTAAAACTAAAATAATAGAAATGCTGGAATTTAAGGATGTCCTAGAAAATGTACTTTGTCCTAGAATTCTGTTTTTAGTCCAGCGCTTAATATCTACATAGGTTGTCAGTTTGTTCTATAGCTAATCAGGTTAGACAGCAACAGAAATTAATGCTGTGAATTCTTTCTTTTTCCTGTTGCATATCCACTTGTCCTAGCTTTTAAATATATGGGATGTGAAAAGAAACTTAGGACTTAAATTTTCAAAGTGGTTGATGCTTATGACAAAATAGATCCTATATTCTTGCATTTTAACATTGAAGTTTCACACCCTTAAATATACTCCATGAGACAGTGATGTAATACTTTTAAACTGTATCCCAGAGTGCAAGCAGGCATTAAAGATACTGATAATCACCTCTCAGTGGATTCATCTGGTGTGAGATGCAGCTAGTGGGCTGGGTCATGTGACTTGTATAACTCTGCAACCTCAGGCACCTGTGAGTTTTATAGAATGGCAACACGTATACTATGTCCCAAGGGCATTAAACATACCATAGTTACTTAAGCCTCACCACAGTGCATACGCATACAGTCAGCGGTAATATCTTCAGGTGCAGAGAAATTAAATAACTTGATTCATGTTATGTAGCTAGTAGAATGTAGAACTGGGACTTGAACCCAAATCTGTTCTATCCTAATTCATGTTGTTTCTGCTACACTACACTATCTCCGATACCTCTTGGCATTGTGGGCATGAAACTACAGCAGTGACCTTCCTAGTTTTTAGTGGGAGATATTTGTTAGGGTAAATAATATTAGCCATAACTATAGGAAACCTATTGCAGTGGGTTAATATAGAATTTCACTTCTCACTTACTTGTGCGTAGCAGTGCCCAATTGAATATGTCTAGCTAACAAGTAGCCTTCCACATCATGGTTTAAGGGTCATGAACCCTCCATCTTGTGCCTGTGCCTGCCTCTTAGTCCTTAGTCTTCTCTAGTTAGCTGAAAGAATGTGAGAAAGATTGTGAAAGATGCTTGAGGGAGATAAGTTTGGGGGAAGGAATGGAGCTAGAATTGGTACACAGCCCTTCCAATCACATTTCATGGCCATGCCCAGCTATGAGGGAGACTAGCAATGCAGTGAGCTGTGAGCCCAGGAGGGAGAAGTGGGTTCCAGGAGAGCTAACCAGTCTTGGCCATGCACTTTGGCACGTGAACTTATTACCCCTTTTTTCTACCCGATGAGGAAAGAAATTTTAATTGATTTGAGTGAGTAGTACAGATATGGAAGTCTAGGTTCAAATCCCAGTTATGCCATTTGCAAGCTTCCTAACCACAAACATGTTATTTAACCTTGCTAAGCCAACATCACCTACTTGATGGTGGCAAAGTGACAAGTGAGTTAATTAATATCTGGAAAGCCCTCAGCACGGTGCCTAGCACGCACTAAGTGCTGTATAAATCCTTGATGTTACGTCTGAGCGCCAGCTCCACTTTATTCTTCACTCAACACTCAGCTCTGTTGTCCTGTTTGGAAAGTCTCTGTGGCAGACAGAATTACGTTTTCTTTCCCCTCTGCTTCCATAGATCATTGCACTTACTGAAGTATAGGGTGTGTGCCCGCAAGTTGTCTGTCTGTGTGCCTCAGGCTTTTGACTGGAGGGCAAAGACTTGGCTGTAGTAATTTGGCATGTATGTATCCCCATTAGGCAAGATAGTGTCACACACATTGTAGACAGTCACATATTTATTGAAGTGAAGGAAATATCATTAACCAGAATGCTGGAACACCAGAAGTTTCCATTTCCTGACTACACTGGAAACCTAGGAATTCACTATATGATTAGCTTTGACTTGTCATGTTACTTGACTTGTGTGATACCAGATTTAAGTGACAGATTGCTGTGCCTGATCTGCCCATTTCCGTGAGCCCCGGCACCTAAACAATCCCCCTTTTACCCAATATTCTGGTTATATTTGTCTGGCATGTTGGTACAGGGGTATAGGTAGAGATGTGGTAATCCAGTTAATTAGCTTATGATATGTTGTTAGCATTAGTCTGTGCAATACTCCTTCCTGTTCCACTTATTTATCCATTCATGCATTTGTTCACTTTTTCACCTTTCACCATTCTCATTCCCTTAGGAAAATGCTAACATATACTTTATGCAAGTCTTTACATTTGTATGTATGCTTCGCTATTAGATATAAAATTGTTTTACATGTGTGTATTTTTAGTTTACTATATGATAGACCTTTTTGTTTTTTACTCTATTACTCTGTTAATAGTTTTAAGAATGGTACAAGAGACAATCATAAACTCTGCCCAGATTCTGCTTTTTTCCTTTCTCTAAATAATAATGAATGTGTTTACATATGTATGTACTTATATATACATACACTGTTATTTTGAACACTTTGAGAATAAGTTGCAAACATCATGATTCTCTACCCCTAAATACTACAGTATGTATTTTTTAAGAACAAGAAATTTCCGGGAAGCCGGGATGGCTCAGTGGGTTAAGCACTCACTTTGCAGCCCCGGGGACCGAGGATCGAATCCCGGTCCCGGCCCGTGTGGACCCATATGCTGAACTGGGGAGTGCCCCCAGTTTGGTTCTCACCAGGGCGAGACCCCAGCCCAGTTCCTGCCCTGTGCAGCCCCGCCCACCTGTGGAATAAAACTATGTGGAAA
>PVKE010022849.1:0-25220 GCA_004027555.1 Craseonycteris thonglongyai
TTGATGCATTATCTTAACCTCATATTAAATAATATTTGACATAATAAAATTGAATTGCCCAGTCAGGTTTGTTTGTATTCTTTACCAGTTTTAATAAGTAATTATTGATTTTTTAAAAATGTGAACTCTAAGTAGAATCCCATTTTAATGAGCTTGGTGAGATAAAAAATAATTTATAATATTTAGCTTCCATTAAAACTAACATATATTGCAATCTATAACAAAAAAAATAATTTATAATATTTAGCTTCCATTAAAATTAACATATATTGCAATCTATAACAAAACAGCTTCAGGATGTATTGTTTATTTTAATAGAGAAATTCATACACTCATATCTTTTTTACAAATCTCTAGTTTATTAATGACTCACCCTCCATTGTGCCTTTTTGTCAAAGATAAAAAGTACTTTATCACTTCATTCTTCTACCACTCAACTTTTCTGAAATAAACCACCACCAAAATACCAACATAGTACTTTGTAGAAATCTCAAATTTCAATGATCCAAACACACTACAAGTGGCAAACACCAAAATAAAACAATACCTTTGCTACAGTAATTAGCTTCAGAGCAGATAACTGTTGAAGGCATCTGCTAAGTGCAATGTTCAATTTAATGAAAGTTATTGTAAATTTATCAGAAAAGTACAATTGCTATACACCATCTGTTGAAGCTTTGAAACTGCCTTGCTTATGTAGAACTGGGTCTAATAATCATATCCTTTAAAATGGAATACTACTTTTGGCTACTGACTTTTCTTCTTTCCATTTATTTTCCAATGCTTTCAGAATCATTACAATATGAATTGGCAAGAAAAAACACAATCGCAAGAGTCAAAGGGATAACTCAAAAACAACAAACAAACAAATAAACAAACAACCGGATTAAAAATGAGAAAAAAGACTTAAGTAGACATTTCTCTAAAGAAGATTCACAAATAGCCAGTTAGGTCATGAAAAGAGGTTCAGCATCACCAATCTTTAGGGAAATGCAAATCAAAACCACAATGATATACCACTTTACATTCATTAGCACAGCTATTACAAAACAAACAAAACGAAGTTTAACTGTCGGCAAGGAAGTGGAGAAATTGGAAACCTGTGCACTGCTGATGAGAATGTAAAATAGTGCAACTACTATGGAAAACTATAAGGCACTTTTTTGAAGAATTAAAAAAAGAAATTACCATATGATCCAGCAATTCCACTTCTGGGTATATACCTAAAATAATTGAAATTGAAGACTCCAACAGATATTTGTATACCCATGTTCATGGCAGCATTATTCATAATAGCCAAAAAGATGGAAGTAATTCAAGTGTCCATTGATAAATTAACAAATAAGCAAAATATGGTATATACATACAATAGAATATTATTCAGCCTTAAAAAGGAAGGAAATTCTGGTACATGATAAAACAGAGATGAACCTTGAGGATATTATCCTAAATGAAATAATCTAGTCATAAAAGAATAAATTGGTATGAATGACTGCCCTGATATGAGGTACCAAGAGTAGTCAAATTTATACAGACAGAAGGTAGGTGGTGGTTGCCAGTAACTGGAGAGTGGGGAATGAGGAATTATTATTTAATGGGTATAGAGTTTTAGTTTATAAAGATGAAAAATTCTGGAGATGGATGCTGGTGATGTTTACACAACAATGATAATGTACTGAATACCACTGCACTGGACACTTAAAAATGGTTATATTTTCACACACACACACGCACATGAACACGCACATGCACACACGAGTCAAAGGGACCCAGAGAAGTCTGATGATAGGAAGAACCTATTTATTGGCCTAAACTTGATCCAAATTAGTTGAATTATGCATCACTTTGTATATCCATCCACCTCAACAGAGGTTTTCTTCCAGTCAAGATTCTGAAAGTATGGAACTTCCCAAATGTGGGAGTTCAGATAGTATATAAGCAAACAAACAAACATTAAATAGCAATAAGGAAGAATTGCCCTTTGAGTTTAAGAAGTGTTAGTAATTGTTGCTAAGCTGATGAAGCCCACTGGTGTAAAGCCTTTGAGCCTCACTGATGCCCTTCATCAAATGCATCATCTTAAAATGAGAAAAAGCAAGGGAAGCTGGGATGGTTCAGCAGGTTGAGCGCTCACCTTACAGCCCCAGGATCCAAGGATCAAGTCCCAGCCCGGGCCCATGTGGACCCATATGCTGAACTGGGGTGTGCTTCCCATGTGGGAGGCCCCCAGTTTGCAGAGTCGTGCATTGCCTGTGGGAGGCCCCTGGCCCCGTTGCTGCTCTGTATGGCCCCACACCCACCAGTGTGGAATAAAGCTATGTCAAAAACTAATGACGTACAACTCTGGAGACTGTTCTGGGCCCTCCCTCTTTCTCTGTCTCTCTCTCTCTGTCTCTCTCTCTCTCTCTCTCTCCCTCTCCCTCTCTCTCTCTCTCTCTCTCTCTGTGTCAAAAATAAATAAATAAATAAATAAATAAACTTAAAAAAAAAAAAGATAAGAAAAACCAGACACCTGGTATCAAAGAACTATACAATTTCTGTCAAAGTTTTATTTTTACTCTTTGGAACATCAGAGTCGATCTAGTTTGAAAAGAACCACCACAACATTAACCTGGGACTCTCTACAAGCTTAAAATAAGCAATAAATCCAGTCAAGATGGCGGAGTAGGTAAATGCTGTGATAGCTGCCTTTAATGACCACATCAGAATTACAAAAATACTACAGGACAACCATCACTGAGAATCGTCTGCAGTCTCGCTGAACCAAAATCCTACAACAATGGACATACAGAAGAAGCTTTGAGACTGGTATGAGGAGCAAAGTCATAAAACAAGCAGGTCCCACACCCACGTGTTACCATTAAAAATAGGGAGGGATATCTCATCTGTGAAAGTTTCCCCCAGAAGTGGTCCTAGCCCCAGCCCAGCTTATTTTAGTGCTGGGAAGGCAGGTAACCATAATTTCTGGCTGTGAAAACCAGAGGAGATTGTGCCTGAGAAAGACGGGGGTGGCTACACCCCAATTGATCCTCTTAAAAGGCCCATGTACAAACTTACTCACAGGCGGACTCACTTGGCTCCAGCACTGGGGCAGCACCTTGAACGCACCAGGGACATAAAGGAAGAAGTGAATTGTCTGTTTGGAGGGACAGCTCTCTGCCTGATGAAGGCACTGGTGAAGCCAATCTTCCTTCGTTAACCCCCACCTCTCCCTGCGTGCAGACACCTGTGTCTGCCATATCTCGGTGTCCTTCCACCTGGCTAACACCATTCATTGGCCCCACCCTGGTGATTCTGAGACTCTGCCACACTCAACTTTTAAGTACAACCAAACCACTTCCAATGGCTTTTCCATATACACAGCCTGCCTTGCCTTGAGCTTTGGACTTTCCTAAAATCACTCAAAGTTCATAAAACCCACAGAAGCTCAGAGAAGATACCATATTTAGGTTTGTCTATGGAGAGGTAGTGAAGAAATCCAAGGGCATAAATGAGATCACCTAATGAGAAGTTAGAGGTTAAAGAAAAAGAACTTGCAACCAAGTCTTAATGAACTTTAACATTTAAAGGTTAGATAGGAAAAAAGGGGACGGGGAAGGGGGCTTCAAAAGAGAAGAGAAGGATTAATCAGAAATGTAGGAAATTAAAAAAACAGAGGAGTGCTGTGTCCCAAATGCCAAGGGGGGGGGGGGGGGAAAGAGCGTTTCAGAAAAGAAGGCAGCATCCACAGGATTGAATACTCTGCAGAAGCAAAGTGAGATGAAGCATAAAAAGAGTTTAGCAACATGAGTCACTGGTGACTTAAGCAAGAGTAGTTTTGATCAAGGGATAGAGATGGAAGCAAATTTAGAATGAGCTGTTTCAGTAGGTTTTGACATGATAGGGAAGAGACAGAGAGAGGAAGAGAGGTGTAGATTGACTAAGGGAACAGTTTCTTGTTTGTGTTCTAATTGAAGAATCTTGAGTGTATTTAAAAGCACATGAGAAGGATCCAGCCATTTGAGAGAGAATTTAGGTGTACAAGAGGTGGCATACGGGATGGCTCAGTGGGTTAAGTGCTCACTTTGCAGCACCGGGGACCCAGGATCGAGCCCTGGCCTCTCTCTCTCTCTCTCTCTCTCTCTCTCTCTCTCTCTCTCTCTCTCGTCAAAAACAATAAAAATAAATAAATAAATAAAAAGAATTCCATAAGAGGTGGCATAATAGATCATGTAAGGGTTCTAAAAAGAGGGTAAGGTACTGACCTCATGGGGGTGCCGGGATAGCTCAGTGGTTGAGCGCTTGCCTCATAATCATGAGGTCCAGGGTTCTCTTCCCCACCCGGCCCCTGCAAACCCATGTGCTGAACTATGGTGCAACTGGTAACCACCGCGACAGTGTGGCAGTGTAGGGCCTGGTGGCGCCACATCCACCTGCGTGGAGTGAAACCATGTCACAACTAATGATGTACAACTGTGGAGACTGCTCTCAGCCCTCCCCCCTTCTCTCTTTCTCTCACCTACTCTCAAACATAAAATAAATCTTAAAAAAAAAAAAAAAAAAAAAAAGAACTGGCCTCAGAAAGGTAAAAGGACACCTCTAGGAAAGTCACAGGGAGAGAGGATAGCATAGAACACCATAAGGGTAAAAAGTTTGAGTTTGGGAAGCTGAGAGAGTTCAGGTCTTACGGCTTTCATTTTCCAAGTGTAACACGCTGTTTTCAGTTGCTTATGAAGAGGAAGGTAGAAAGTACAGTGGAAAGTTTGAGAAATGTGAAATTTATTTCAGTTGGCTGTTAAAAATGGCAGAGAGAAAATTGACCAGGAAAATACAGTAAGATTTCTAAGCAGTGTTGAAGGCCTGCTTGAAATCAGTGATCATAAATTTAGGGAAGAACATCCATTAGGATGTTCACCAACAATCTGAGGCTGCTTCGATGTAAGCAAAAGAGAGGGGATTTCTGAGTTCATTCAGGGTTGGCATTTTACAAGATAGATGACAGGAAAAGAAGAAGTACTGCGGAGGGAGTTTAGGATATTGCTGACAGTGTAATTAAAATTATAAAGCATAAAATTCAAGCTGAAAATGCAGGAAAATAAAAAAGCATGGTGGATTAGAGAAAGTAAGAGGTCAATGGAGGAAAAGTACCAAATTAATGCTCAAAAGTGAGAGACTGTGTATGTCAAATTATTGTAATTGAAATTAAAATCCAGAATGATGTATTAAGAGATATATTTGTAAAAGTTGATGGAATAGATCAAAATATTGATAATAGTTGAAGCTGAAGGATGATTGCATTCTTTTACACTTTTAATTATATTGAAAAAGAACTTAAGAAAACAAAAACAGTGCAAGGAGCAAGAGAAAATTAAAAAAAAATTATAATTAATAATTCCAGAGCACAGTGAGATGATATTTGCATTCATGAAATAAAGATGGGAATGGGAAAGAAAAAAAAAAAGGCCCTGTTAGGAGGTCCAATATTTAAATATTTGAGTTACAGGAATCTCAAGAGAAGAATAGAGAAAGTGGAGGGGGCGGTAAACAACAAAGAAACAATTCAATCAAATTTTCCAGAATGGAAGCAAACAAATTTAAAAGCCAAAATATCATGAAGCAAATGAATGAGGATTCACACCAATGTACATCTTGGGAAATTTCGATATACTGGAAACAAAGAGAAGATCCATTATTCTAATCATCTTTTCTCAATCCCTAACCTTCCTCGTGTCCTCTCTTGTTTCAATTTAAACTCAAGGGTCAATTATTTTAATTAATTCCTTGGATATAACCTCCCCATCTTTGTCCCTCTTATGCTTTCTCATTTGTTCTGAGCAAAATCATCACCTTGGTTGAATTAAATTTTCCTTCCACTCCATTTCCGCAGCAATATAGCTGAAAATAAAGATGGGAAAACAAAGTCATGTTGACTGGTGTCATTTCAAAGTCATGATCATTAACCTCAAGTGGGCCCTCCTGGTGCCCAGTTATTAAACAATATTACACTCATGCATTTACTTTCCCGCTTTTCTAGACAACTGTTTCATACCTGCATCACTTTCCTCCATCCCCCAACCCCCCACCCCCACCCCCACCCACTCTCAGCTGTGGCCTGGCTTTCTATATTGCTGAGCAAACGAAAAGGATTTCTATAAGCCTGACCTTCCACACCAACCCATCCTCCTACACCTGGGCCCACATATTCTGCATTTTCTCCTGTGCCTGCGGATGAACTTGCCAAGCTCCCCCAAAGGCCATCCCTTTTGCTTGAGTGCCAGATGCAAACCCTTTTAGGAATACTGCTTCAGCCATTCTCCATGCTCTACCACACGTTCAAGTTTTCTCTTTAAGCTGTAATAGTCTCAATAGCACACAACCTATTGTTATGAATATTTCTCACACCTTTTATAAGAAACTTTGGACCCCATACCCTACTCTACCTACCAACTCATTGGTCTTTGCTTTATAATAAAACTCTGAAAAAGATGTCTATACTCTATCTCCAAATTATTTTCTACCATCCTCACTAGAACCAAATAGGTCACCCTCAACATGCCACCAGGATCATTAATTAACAATTGCCTCCATGTTGCTAAAAACAATGGTCAATTCTCATCTTATTTTCCTCATGGAAATAACTGATATAGTTGATCACTCTTCATTCCTTGGTATATACTCTCATTACTTATCTTCTAGATCAGGAGTACACAAACGGTTGGATTCCCTGGGCCATATTGGAAGAAGAAGAATTGAAGAATTGTCTTGGGGCACACATAAAATACACTAACACCAATGATAAGTCACACAAAATTTTCATAATGTTTTAAGTGTTTATGAATTTGTGTTGGGCCACATTCAGGGCCGTCCTGGGCTGCATGCATGAGTTGGACAACTAGAACATCACACGCTTTTAGTTCTAATTCTATTCCACTTATGAGTATCTTTTGCTGTTTTGTTTTGTTTGTTTGTTTGTTTGTTTTCATGACTATAACCTCTAAATATTAGAGGGCTCCAAATCTCAAGGCTCCTAGACCTGGTCTCTTTTCTAGCTGCACTCACTTCCCTGGTTATCTCAACTGGCATCCTGATTTTAAACACTTCCTCTTGCTGATCATTCCCAAATTTTTATCTCTAGCCCCAAATTCCATGTCAGTATACCCAAGTGCCTTTTTAAGGTTTCAGCACAAATTACTGATAAGTTTCTCTAATTTAACACATCTAAAATGAAGCTATTAATCTTCTTGTTAAAACTGTTCCACTTTTAATCTGTCCTATATCTGTTAAAGGCAAATTCATACTTTTCATTTGCACAGGCCAAATGACATGTCTACCTGCTAAATAAACAAAACATATAGGCTCTACCTTCCAGAGGTCCAGATTCAATTATTTTTTACCACTTCCATGTACTACTATGTAGTTTATTGTTCCTCCACATTTCAGCAGAACATGCCTCATGCTATACTGGAATTGCTTGTTTAACTGTATTTTTCTCTCTAAACTGTGAGTTTTTACATAGAGGAACTGTCTGAATTTTATCTATTGTGTTATTTCCAGTGCCTAGCACATACTTATAGTTTTATATATTATATAATATTGTATGTTGTGAATAAATAGATCTGTTTCAGTAGTACCTCCTGTTTCTTCTTCAACACACAATACAGACTTGTCTATATTTTAGAAAATTATTGAATGTAGTTAAATAGTTGGCTATTTTAAGCAATGTCTCATATGTTTATTACAATAGATATTTTTAAAGATTTTTCCCACCTATGAGCCATTACTTTGCCTCTGAGTAGATTAGAATTATGTCCCACAATCTTTTCCTGATTCTTATTCTTAGACAATAGTTTCCTACAATACCTTTATTTATCCCAGTTTGTTTTCTCTCCCTAATGATCTGTACACATAAATCTACTGGCATTGTAGGTGGGAAGTATTAAAATCAAAATATTGATTTTTAAAAATTTGTTAGAAACTGGTAGCCTGAATTAGTTTTAACCTTTTTCTTTTTTTTTTTTTTTTCCTTTTTTTGAAAATGTTTTTGACAGAGAGATAGAGAGACAGAGAGAAGGGGGAGGGCCCAGAACAGTCTCCATAGTTGCACATCATTCATTTTTCCACATAGTTTCATTCCACAGGTGGGCGGGGTTGCACAGGGCAGGAACTGGATGGGAGTCTCACCCCGGTGAGAACCGAACTGGGGGCACTCCCCAGTTCAGCATATGGGTCCGCTCTGGCAGGGGCCGGGATTCGATCCTCGATCCCCGGGGCTGCAAGGTGAGCACTTAACCCACTGAGCCATCCCAGCTTCCCTTAACCTTTTTCTTAAATAGTAATTTGAAATAAGTTTTCTTTTAAAGTCAATTAGGTCCAACATCTGTAACACACTAGTGGTAACCTATGGTGGTCTCTGTATCAAACTCCTCCCTCATGCAGTCTCTCAGTAGATGTGTAATATTTCGTGGGCATGCTCATACTCCCAGCCTTCGGTGTTTGTGGAGTTTTAAGTATTAACAATTCAGGTAGTAGAGATGATGTAAACCATCTGTCAAAATCTTGTGAAAACCCACTAGACTGCTTCGTGAAAGTCCTCTGTCATACACGGTGAATGGATGCTCAGTTAGGTCAGGGGCAGGTGAGCGTGGATAGGTGCGGCCAGCGCAGCCACTCAACGCGGCTCTGCGCTTGGGGGCAACCCCCCAGGCTCCCTCGTGAGCAGAACTCAGGGGCTGAAGTCCAAGTAGAAGACGTTGAGAACCGCGGAACCGCAGCTCCCAAGAGCTGAGCTGCACGGAAGCGGTCGCTGGCCGCGGTGCTGAACACCCCCCCCCGAGCTGTCCGCTGGCTGGCGGTTCGGAAAAGGCCGGGAGGATTGGAGAGCTGGCCGGCACCTGCCAGCCCCTCGTCTACGCTTGTCAACTCCTGGTTCCGGACAGAGGATGCACAGGCCGCATCCAGGGGAGTCACTTCGCGGGTATACGAGTGGGCTCTGACCCATTCCCATCGGGCATAGCTCCTGCCCCTCAGCTGCAACCCTATTGACAGCAACGCGGCCTATATTTATTTACTGAGTTTTCACGCTGTCCCCCACCTTTGACATCCACCCCCAGTGATCCTCACAACATTCTCGAAATTTAAAATAATAAGGTTGATAACCTTGCCTAAGGGCATATAGCCACCCGGTGGCTGATCTCCTTCAATCATGCCTCAAAAAAAAAAAAAAAAAAATGTTTACTGCACACCCTTCATGTGCCAGTCTGCCTTTGCCTCTCTGCCCTCTCCCCCCTCCTCTCACCACGCTCCTGTCCTTTTGCCCCTCCTCCTCCCTCTCTGTTCGCATCAGGCAAAAGTCATCCTCATGTCCATCCCCTACCACCGCCGAGTTGGTGACTGTACAAAGGGCTGAGATTCAGAACAGGGTTTGGCACTCATCATGCCCCGTTGGGCTCAAGTCCAAACTGGCGGGAGATCCAAGTCTAGTCCCAAAGTCCCCGACTCGCTGTGTGACCCTGATCAAGTGGCTACATTCTCTGAACCTGTTTCTCCTCCTAGCACGTTGATAGGTTCTAGGACTGCATGAAGCTCTTCCCCGATGCGCACTGGTCTCCTTCCGGTGGGAACACAAGCACTAGGTCTCTCTCTCTCTCTCCCTCCCTCCCTCCCCCTTGCCCCCTATTTCAAAGCCCGTTTGGGCACGGTCATTTCTTCTCCCCACCAGGTCCACAGCCAACTTGTTGAGAAAGAGCTCACAGCTCCAGCCCCATTAAATGAAAGGTTGTCCCCACCGCCCCCGGCGTCTCCGCCCCCGGCCGGCTGTGACCTGCCCTCCTGGGCCACACGAGCCGGGCCGCGCGGAAGGCGGGTGAGAGAGCGCCTCGCGCTCCGGGCTCGCAGCGCCGCGTCTCCGCGGTGCCCCACGCGCGCGGGCGCTTTGGGAAGTGCGCGCTGCAGCTGGAGTGAGACGGCGAAGGCGACGCCCGGCTGGCGGGGCTACCCCGGGGACAGGTACGTGTATAGAGTCTGCATTGGGAGAGACAGATTCGGGGGTAGAGGATAAGGGGAAGGGGAGGTTCCGGGAAGGGCGGTGGGTCACTCTGTTCTTCTCACCACCAGCGGTGTGCGCGCGCGCGTGTGTGTGCGTGCGTGTGTGTGTGTGTGTGTGTGTGTGTGTGTGTGTCTTTCTCCTGCCTCCCTCTCCCCACTCCTCCCCGCCCCAGTCTCTCAATGTCACCTTCTACCTCGGCTTCTGCTTCTCACTCCCTCTCTTTCCTCTCCAAGCCTCCGCTGCGCGCCCGCGCCCGCTGCTCCCTGGCACTTTCTCGCGCCTAAGGGGACCATCTCGGGGACCGGCCCTGCCCGGCCTTTCAGCGCAGTCTCCTCCCAGAGCCAGTAAAGTTGAGCCGGCAGCATGTGGAACGCGACGCCGAGCGAGGAGCCGGGGCCCAACCTCACGCTGCGGGACCTGGACTGGGACGCCTCCCCCGACAACGAGTCGCTGGCGGACGAGCTGCTGCCGCTGTTCCCCGCGCCGCTGCTGGCCGGCGTCACCGCCACCTGCGTGGCGCTCTTCGTGGTGGGCGTCGCGGGCAACCTGCTCACCCTGTTGGTGGTGTCGCGCTTCCGCGAGCTGCGCACCACCACCAACTTCTACCTGTGCAGCATGGCCTTGTCCGACCTCCTCATCTTCCTCTGCATGCCTCTGGACCTCGTCCGCCTCTGGCAGTACCGGCCCTGGCACTTCGGCGACCTGCTCTGCAAACTCTTCCAGTTCGTCAGCGAGAGCTGCACCTACGCCACCGTGCTCACCATCAGCGCGCTGAGCGTCGAGCGCTACTTCGCCATCTGCTTCCCGCTGCGGGCCAAGGTGCTGGTCACCAAAGGCCGCGTGAAGCTGGTGATTCTGGTGATCTGGGCCTTGGCCTTCTGCAGCGCCGGGCCCATCTTCCTGCTGGTGGGCGTGGAGCACGAGAACGGCACTGACCCCCGGGACACCAGCGAGTGCCGCGCCACCGAGTTCGCCGTGCGCTCCGGGCTGCTCACCGTCATGGTGTGGGTGTCCAGCGTGTTCTTCTTCCTGCCCGTCTTCTGCCTCACGGTGCTCTACAGCCTCATCGGCAGGAAGCTGTGGCGCCGGCGGCGCGGCGGGGCGGCGGTGGGCGCCTCGCTCCGGGACCAGAACCACAAGCAAACCGTGAAGATGCTGGGTGGGTCTCGGCGCCCCTCGGGCCTCTCTCCCCGGTGCCTCCCTTCCCGCGCCTCCCACTGTCCCCACGAGTCTCTGCCTCCCTGCTGCTCCCCTCGCTCTCTGTGCCTCTGCCCCTTGTCCCGTTTCTGTCTTGATCTCTCCCTTCGGTCCCCTAGTTTCTCCGTTATGTGGGCCTCCCTTTTTCTTTCTCTCTTTCTCTTTCTCTCTGGGTTTCTTTTTTCTTTTCCTTTTTTGCCTTTTTTTTTTGAAAGAGAGAGAGATACAAAGACAGAGACAGAGAGAAGGGGGAGGGCCCAGAACAGTCTCCATAGTTGCACATCATTCGTTTTTCCACATAGTTTCATTCCACAGGTGGGAGTGGGGCTGCACAGGGCAGGAACTGGGCCGGGGTCTTCACCCCGGTGAGAACTGAACTGGCTCCCCGGTTCAGCACATGGGTCCACACGGGCTGGGGGCCGGATTCAATCCTCCGTCCCCAGGGCTGCAAAGTGAGCGCCTAACCCACTGAGCCATCCCGGCTTCCCCCTTTTTTGCCTTTTTACTCTTGTTTATCTCTTCTCTTCCTCCCTCTTTCCTTTCTCTCTCCCTTCCTTCCTCCCTCCACCCCACAACTTTGTCACAGCCTTCACTCTCTTTGCATCTTCACTTTGTGTCTCTTTCTTGCTGCCCTCAGACTTCTATTTCCCTAAAATGAACTTTATATCATTCCCAGAAACTTTGCTTCAAAAACTGAAATAGTTTGTGAAAATGTATTGTGGTCTTTAAGTGTTAAAGGCGAGGTTAAGCTTTCTGCCTTGGGTAGAAACTGTGCATATCGAAATTCCACTGAGGAAGGCAAGCCTTGAAGCTACAAAGTGTTCAGTGGTAAATTTAACTCAAGACGTGAACCCTTTGTATCATTCTGTCAGAGATGCCTCATTTTTCTTTCAGTATCGTGATTTGCTTTATGCCCTGCATTCCCCACCCTCCACCCCCCACCCCAAATAATTGGATCAATTCTGCTTATCCTGCTGCTGGTCACAGAGCTTTAGAAGGAAGTGAGTGACAATTCAATGCTGGAGTCTCCATTTGTTTTCATGATTACATGTCTCTCCAGGTAGAAAAGACAAGGGTAACCTAGGACCAGCTGGGATAGGCAGGCTTGCCACGTGAGAAAGGGCAGCTGAGGAAGCTGACAGGACTTGCTGTTTCTCCCCCCAATGGCCCTACAGAGAACCACTGTGTCATGGGTGGAGTATGCTGAATATCTGCTGCGTGGATTCAACTTCTTCAAGCATATGTATTCGGTGCAAGTGAAATGCCTTCACATCTATGCAAAATATTAATTCTACCTGCTTTTTCAGAAGGAAAGTCTGTAGGTTTTATTATCTGTACCTTACAGTCAACATTTTGTGCTGATTTGCATACGTAATGCTCTTAGAAGCCATTCCAAGATGACTTTATATTTGAAATTTTACAATTCCTGGAATCCTGTATATTAAAGTGATAGTTTGCTCAAAGAATGCCAACATTTTTCACTTTGTAGACCAGCTATTCTCACAATACGACTAATAGATTGTAAATCTGCTTGGGCGCTCCAGGGAACTCTAATAATAATCGCATAGCTACTGTGGCAGTCAGTTGCTATAATACTATACCACATAGTTTTGAGAATAAATTTAACGATTTCCTCCACTTTTATTTTTCAGCCATTATTTATGCTCATTAGTGTCTTAACACTAATTTTCTTTTGCTTTGATAATTTGAAGGGCATCACTAAAGTGGTACAAGGACTAAAATATTTTCTATTTTTTCTCTGATTTCTGAATTTTAAAAACCATCTAGAATTTCAGAGGACTTGGAAAAAATTACCTCAGATGGGCAAAATGAAGGCTTGGATGGATAGTAATTAATTTTAGTTGGTTTTGGGGGCTTTTATACCTTTCTATATTGTAATATATGAGCTAAATGACACAGAATTTAAAGTGACAAAGAATCATCCATCTCAATCCTGAATGTATATTCAGTCCTCTGTGAAATTAAAAAAAAACCCAAAATAACAAAAGCAGGTGACCTGGTGTCTTTCCTACAGAGTTTAATTTAGTGGGCCTATGTCACATTCAAGGAATCTGCACCCCAGGGAATGTTGATACATAGCTATGGTTGAGTCTAACCACTTGGCCTCATATATGTGTGGTTGTGTTTAAGACATATGAAATAATGGATGATTGTGAATAAATGGCCCAGTCAGTTGAATCAATATGTCAATCCAATCACAAAATGAGTCAAATAGTTGTTAAATAGAAATGACTTGGAAGCTCAGTAGAAAAGGTTGACCTGTTCATGCAGAGGGACTCAATCTTGTGAAAATGTAGGAACAGGAAAGAACAGAACATAATGTTTTCCGGAAGTCAATGGTCACACCATGCATAATCAAAATGAAACTAATGTTATATCTTCCAAATAGAATGTGATTTGCTCTGACGTTTCTTGAACTGATGCTCTCTCTCCCATTATTTTTTCAGCTGTAGTGGTGTTTGCTTTCATCCTCTGCTGGCTACCCTTCCATGTTGGGCGATACTTATTTTCCAAATCCTTCGAGCCTGGCTCCCTGGAGATTGCTCAGATCAGCCAATACTGCAACCTCGTGTCCTTTGTCCTCTTCTACCTCAGTGCTGCCATCAACCCCATTCTGTACAACATCATGTCCAAGAAGTACCGGGTCGCGGTGTTCAAACTTCTGGGATTTGAACCCTTCCCCCAAAGGAAGCTCTCCACTCTGAAGGATGAAAGTTCTCGGGCCTGGACAGAATCCAGTATTAATACATGACCAAGCACACTGCTGAACAAAGTCATCGCTTATTATTCTAAACCAGAAGCCATAGCCCAGCAGAACTTGGGAAGAAGTAGAAGGTTAATTTTGGAACTCGGGACACATAGGTCTGGAAACAGTTGGGGGGGGAAGAAATGATAGAATGTAGTGTGTGAGAAGTTTCATTTGCACACTCATCAGTGCTCTCATATGCTACTTCTGCACACTCATTGCCTGTGATTTTGCATTCTGCTATTGGTGCTAGCAAGGGCTTTGCCATTCAGAGAAAGGAGGAGGCACAGAGAGGGCAATTAGGGCACTTCTTACAAGACAAATACTTAATCTGAGTTACTTTTTCATAATGATAAGACACTTTGATTAAAAGAATGACATTAAAATGTAACATTTTAAACGTATCTTTTAAAAACTAGTAATTTTCATATAGCGCTAAATCAGTGCTATCCAAGAGAAATACAATGCAAGATAAGTACAGTAATGAATAGGAAAATGTATTATTTAAAAAAAATTATTCTATTATTTTTTGAGAGAAGAAAGAGGGAGAGAGAAAGTGAGGCCCAGAGTGGTTTTCATAGTTGTACAACACTAGTTGTGACATGGTTTCATTCCACACAGGTGTATGTGGGGAGTGTGGGGGTGAGAACCAAACCAGGGGCCTCCTGAATGGGAGGCAAGAAGCTTTATCATGGTTGTGAGTGGCTCTGCAGTTCAGCATATGGGGTTTGCATGGGCTGGGGCCAGGAATTGAACCCTGGACATTGTGATTGCAAGGCAAGCACTCAACCACTGGGCTATCCTGGCATCCCAATATAAAAATTATTACTGGTATTTTTATATTTTTTTTTCCTAAAAAGCCTTTGAAATCTGGTTTGTTTCTCACATTAACAGTGCACCTTAGAGTCAGCTCCGGGCCTGCCCACTCTCATCATTTTGAGAGTGTGCTGTCCTTTTAATAAAAAAAAAAATAGTGCTTCTTAATTTGGACATTGTCTTCATCAGTCATACTTAATGTATTTAGATTTCATAAAATTTGTGGATAAAAAAGTAGATTCATAAGTCAAAGTTGTTCACACACTTAAAAGTTTTCCAATTACCAAAGCTACTATAAGTTTAAAATTTTTAAATGAATTGCAACTAAAAATTCAGTTCTTCAAGTTGTTCTAGTCATATTTAGAGTATTCCAGGGCCAAATGTGGCTAGCCATTATCATACTGAACAGTTCAGTTCTAGAGCATATGTAAAAGTATTTTTAATCTTATAAAAATGTTTTAAAATACTCATTCCCTCAAATATTTTTATAGAGAAATAAGCATCACAGAGTTTTCGCATGATAAATCCCCAGAATCATAACCAAATGCCCTATTTCTTCAGCTTAAAGAAAATGGATATGAAATAAAAGATGCTAGGTTGAATTATATGTGATAATAATATTCAGGAAATGAAATGATAGAAATTATAAAAATTTACAAACTGCCTTTTTGGCTTAGCAAAAAATACTTAAGCTAACCATAAGGCTTTTATTTGTCAATAAAAGGGTAATTTGTAACTTACTCTGAAAGGTTTACAGGAACTTAATGAGCAAGAAATTACTCAAATGCTGAAAATTTCAGAATCTCTTCAATGCTACTGCTTATAGATATTCAAAACTTCTTTTAACCTTATAGCCATTTATTTCAAAGTGCCTAGGCCATGTCTCCCAATTAGTTTTGCTGTTTGCATCCCATTGCTTCTCTCATAGATATGTTTACTTGGATTTCCAGTCTCTCTCATATGATGAATGATTACATCATTTCAACTACATGCTGTACATTTCACTTACAATTCTACAGTTTTTAATTATATTGACATTGTTCCCTGTATAGTCAGTCCACTCTCTGCATATTAAATATACTATTCCAAAAATGGTTTCTTCATAGTTCTGTGCAACACTACATCATATAAGCAATTGCTGCATGATGTTATTGGTTCAACTGCAAAACTGACTGAGCCATTTAGGGAAATAACTGCTGTAATAGATTTTTTTTTCTCCCACCAAAAGTAATGATTATTATACTGAAATAATTATTTCTTTGAGAAACATGCAACCATAATCATCATTAGAATGGTTTCTCTAGAGAAATATTTCCAAAATCCATTCTGTCATTACAACTGCCCTATCAATTTAATCTAAATGCAGAACTTCAACAAACTGATCATTCAGTTACATCTTGGGTGTGCATCAATATTTCATAAAAATACACTGATTTATTTAAGCCCTTGGGATACTAATTAGGTCATCAGCATGGTTGTTCTAAATAAATCCCAGTAAATCCCAAAGATTTATTTCAGTTTCCTGATTCCTTAAAGTTTTCATCTACAAATAACAAGAAAAGAAATAAAACGGTGGCTTCCATCACACAATTGATTGCCTTGGAGATTGACTTTTAATTAGTTGCTGATTTATTCAATGGTCCCCTTTTCATGTGTGTTCATGTCTATAATCTCAGCCTAAGACACAGGAAAGAGTTTATATATCAAACATCATCATTGCCCTTCACTGGTGTTAATCTGGGTCTCAGGGGCTATGCTTGGAGAAGGAAATTTATTTTGTCCTCTTGTATCATTGCATTTTAATTGTTTGTAAATTCATTGTATCACCATACTCCAAAAATTGTTTAAGACTCAGGGAAAAAAGGAACTTACACTGAGGAACATTGTTTCTAAAAGTGCATCATTTCATGAAAATTTAGTATGTGCCTGACATGTTCTAAACTCTAGAGATTAAAAAACCAAGGGTTTTGTGCTTGATGAGCTTATGATCATTTGTGCTCTAAGTTGCAAGAAGTAATTAGTAAATATAATGTTAGGTAGCTAACATCTCCAGTTAACACTGGATCAAATTGTTCTCCAGCATTTCAAGGGGCTGGTCATATCCCTGTATTGCTATGTATGTGGCTCAAAATAAATTTAAAATGGGCAGTTTATACACAAACCAGTCAAATTTGTAGATTCAGTTAATGTGTCTACTAACGCTGATTACCCTCAAAGCATTCTTCATTAATGTAAGGAAAGTACAGAAACTAGTTTCATTTTTAATCTGTGTTTCCATCTTCCTGGTTATCCAGCCTTGAAGTTTCTGTCATCACATTTTACACTGCGTCACAAAATCAAGGGTTGTTTTATTTTGTTATAGGAAATGACATTAGAGGAGTAGGGACTTTTAAATAAATGCTCAAAGAAAATGTTCATTGCCATTAATTATTTAAAATTGGCAGCTTTGTGGCAATGATATTTAAAAACATTTCTAATGTCTGGCCAGATCTTGGAAACCATTTCTTTACCGTCAGCTTTTTATTTCAATGAAAGTTGTGATAAGATTTGACTTGAAATTTCATCTTTTTTACTCTTAATTCTTTTACTAAGAACCTGAAATCATTGCTAACAATTTATAATATTAGTTGAGCACTGATAACTTTAGCTATAATTTTTTTTTTACTATTTGTCAATTATTCACTTGAATTTAAAACTAAAAAAAAAACTGTTAAGATTTTTTTCAAGACTGGTAAAAACAACCTTTTCTTTTAAAAATGTGTGTACATCTTTGAAATGTGATACATATTTACATATATCAAAATTTCTCATCACAGTGTCTAAGTGAATAGAATAGAGCTTTCTTCCATTAGAAATATTGTATGCAGTATAAATAATATTAAGAAATGAAAATAATGTAATTCATAGTTCATTATCTAATGATCCTCCTATGATTTCTTTGCAATTTAAATTGCAATATTAGCCAGGTTATATACAATTATAACTTAACTAGATCATCAGTGACCAGTGCTAATTTCGTGAATTGTTAGCACAAAAATTATATACGTGTAAATTTTATTCAGAGAATGAACTACAAGTCAAAATCAACAGAAAGCAATGTGTGGGTGGCAAACACTAACTGCTTTAAATTCACATCTTTTATTCATTCACATTAAATAAATTCAGTCATGTTAATATTGGGCAGTAATTTAACATTGAAGCAGGTAATGGAGAGAGTTTGGATGAGGCTTATTTTGCAATCTTCCTTTTGAATGCAAATTCTTGCAGGGTGTTGGAGACTAGCATTTTGATTGAGATAATTATTATTATTCTTAAAAATAAAACTGTCCTGCCTAATTCCCTCAATTGTCTGAATATCTGTTGGAATTCCAATTATTATCTAATGCTGTGACAAAGGTCTATCAACTACCTTCAAAACTGGCAAACCATTAAAGTCCTCAAAAAGCATGCGTCATATAAATCCACCAAAATGTTTACAAATGTCCCTTCCAGAAGAACTCTTCTCCCTCCACCCGGTCTCAAAGCCCCAGAGAAAGCATTTGGGAAGAAGAGTTGGAGAGATTTTCTGTGATTTTAACATCTCAAATCCAAACATTTCTCTGGTTCAACAACAGAACATATTTCTATTTTTCTCTTTAAGCACTACAGGCTTAGTATAGTGGAGAGCATTTGCTCATATTAGATATATCCAAACAGCACAGTTTCCCGTTTTACTGATATCCGCTGCATTCTAAGTCTGTGTAGAATTTACTACTTCGTCAATTTGTGTTGTTACAATGTCATAACTGTCACTAAAGATATTTTGATTTGTGATTTTTTAAAGGTTTTTGTGAATATTGTAAAGTTTACTGCAGCTCTCATGTCTTATGAAATCAGGCATTGGTTTTCTTTCCTGTGTGTGTCCTTAATCAAACAATTGCTTAATAAATACCTTTTTAAAGCATTTATGTAATTTCTTTCACTTGCAGTTATAAATCTTGGTATCTGGGATATTTTACTTCTACTTTTGTCCTAAATTCACTTCTAGTATGTCCTTTTATGCTCTGAAATACATATTCTGCAACTATGAGGAGGTGTTTGTGGTAGTGAATTTTATTTCCTCAAGGGCTCCAATATTTAGCAAAGAGTTAAGCCATTTCCGTAAGTTTTAAGAGTTAGGGACCCTGTGGTAGACTGTGACCCCCATGCTCTGTCTCTTACAGCCTGTTGCCTTCACAGCTAAGGCTGTAGTAGTCACCATGGTGTTAACACCAATGTGCATCCCCAAAACCACAAGCTGTTAGAGTCAAAGGAAGGATTTCCATGCATCCTGAATTGGAAGCTACTCTCTGAACTTGGTGGGACAAATGAAAGTTTAAAGACTGGATTATGTATCACCTGTATTAGCTTCCAGACATATGAACTCCAGGGGCCAATAAAATGTAAAGTTAAAATTGGAGGATCACTAAAGGTGGCCAACTTTTATTTGCCAATTAAAGAATGTTAAAATACCCTACTGCCCATATCACCATCATTTCAACTTACAAAGAACATTACACTAGAACAAAAATGTAGAAATGACTTAATCTTGGAAAAAGAACGGTCACAGTGTGAAAGTTCAACATATTCTACACACCACAAAATCATAGATGTATGCTGTTAACATGAGTTCATTACAATTTGGGAGTAGTACCCAAAAATGTACCCTTGGCAATAATTAGTAATGCACTAAAGTAATCCAAAGAAGCAAACAATGGGATTTGTTTTTATTAATCTGCAGAGGTCCTTTCCAATACTTTCTGACCCTTTTCTTCACCTCTCCTTCAACTCTGTGCCGGTCAGGGCCCATCACATTCTTTCAGGCCCATTCCTGTGACAGACCCTGGGTCTGACTCTAAGGTCAAAAGAGGAGAGGACAGCAGGTCTGTCTGGGACTTGGTGGGTCTGGCATTCTGAGTTCAGTGTAAAATGCTGGTTGCTTTTACTTCCTGACAGAATTCATCATAGGCTACTGATTTTAGTTCTAGGTACTTTCACTGTTAGCATCTTTGCTGCAAGCATTTTTACTGCAAACATTTCCAAAGCACAAGTACTAACAAAGGCCATTCTGCTGTAAAAGATAAAATAACTTACTGGTTGACAGTTTGTTTTACACCTGGCAGACAATGTATGGAAACTAGTTGTGAGTTGGTTTTATTTCTACATTGACAAGGGTCTCGCAGTTTTCCTATTTTTACATTATAAAATCTTAGTCTTCATAATGGTCTGTATTGTGAGGAATAGGTGTGGTGACCATAATATAGTGGATGAAAACAACCAAGTTTAAAGCCAGATTGTAAAGCTACATGTAAAGCGAGATTGCATACAGAACTAAAAAATGATAACATATCTGTTTTTGCAAATCTTTCCATGAGCACAGTCATCGCTCTGACCTGTCAAAACCAAGTTTACCAAGCTATCATGAATATATAATCAAGGCATTTACTAATTCACAACAGTCTTCAAGACACCTGATTATCAATTCTTGAGATGAAAACTAATATCTCTTTTAATGAAGAAAGAAAATATAGCAAAAAGAAAAAGTTCAATACCCAATGAGGAGATGAATTAACAAGCAAAAAATGTATAATTGGAACAAAAGACTTTGAGGACAATGTATTTTCATGTTTTGCAATAGTTTTGAAAATGTTTTTCAGGGGAAGCCGGGATGGCTCAGTGGGTTAAGCGCTCACTTTGCAGTGCCGGGGACCGAGGATCGAATCCCGGTCCTGGCCCATGCGGACCCATGTGCTGAACTGGGGAGTTCCCCCAGTTCAGTTCCCTCTCTGTCTCTGTATCTCTCTCTCTCTCTCTCTCAAAAAAAAAAAAAAATCAAAAAAGCATTGTATTAAAAAAAAAAAGTTTTTCAAATTGTTTTTTATGTTCCTTTATGCCTTTTTTGATGTCTCTCTTTTCTTTTTTGTTATGTCATTTCTTTTACACTGAAATACTTTATGGCCAATTAGTTGTGCAGTGAAAATATTTTTGAGGAAAATGCTTACAGCAGAAATGGACTTGCCTGATTTTATAACCAGCTTTCTTCCTGTGGCTGTTACACTAATTATAAATCAGCACATCTCCTAAAGGAGAGTTTGACAGTATATATTAAATGCTTACACGCTTTACATACCCTTTGCTCCAGTAAGTTCACATCAAGACTCAATTATGGAGGACACAAAGATCTCTCTGTAATGGTGCATATTGCATCTTATTGGGAATTGTGTAAACTTGAAAACCCCAAATGTTGAAGAATAGGGACTTACTTAAATTCCAGAAAAGATAATAGTTAACAGCAATGCAGCACTGTGGTAAAGGCTTTTAACTCATTTTCTCATATATTTTTCCCAGCACATCTAGAAGGAGGTTCTGGTCTTATTTAAAAAATATTTTTTGGGGGAAGCCGGGATGGCTCAGTGGGTTAACCGCTCACTTTGCAGCGCCGGGTGACCGAGGATCGAATCCCGGCCCCGGCCCTTGCGGACCCATGTGCTGAACTGGGGAGCTCTCCCAGCTCAATTCTCTCTCTGTAAAAAAAAAAAAAAAAAAAAAAAAAAAAAATATATATATATATATATATATATATATATATATATATATATATATATATATATATTGAGAGAAGGTGAGAGAGAGAACTAGCAGGGGAGGGCACAGAGCAGTCTCCATAGTTATACATCATTAGTTGTGACATGGTTTCATTCCACACAGGTGGATGTGGGGCCGTGCAGAGAGGGAACTAAAATCAGGGGTGGAGGTGGGGGGCACTGAGCACCTTCGCTTCTGTGTCATCCCAGTGGTTACCAGTTGTGCCGCAGCTCAGCATATGGGTTTGCATGGGCCACGGTCAGGATTCGATCCCAGACCTCGTGGTTGCAAGGCAAGTGCTCAACCTGTTGAGCTATCCTGGCACCCCCAGATTGAGTTTCTTTAAAGTAGAGCAAGAACCTAATACATATGTGAAGAAATCTGAACACAGAATCCTTTTATTATGTTAGTGTCTCCCTGACACCAATTTTGACACTAGTTTCACCTTTACCTAATTTAATGAGCTTTTTAGTGACTTGCCTTCATTGAGTCTTTCCAAAGAATTCAGAGTAATTTTCAAAGAAATTGTGATTCTCCTTTTGCAATCTCTTTTCATCCACTTATGTAATATGTCATTAAGTAGTTACAGTAACAAGTGCAATTTAGCACAGACAGATTTGGGAACAAATGACTCAGTTGGTGGAGGAGAAGTGCAGGGCGGAGCCAGGGTGGAGCAGAGCACCCTAGCATGGGGCATATTTGGGGTCTGTGACAGATGGAATGAAGAGCATTGGATCCCGACAAGCCAATTAAGAACACTAATCCCAGTGTAAAAGTATGGAGCATATACAGACCTGTTGGTTCCCTTTGAACACAGTAAATCCAGTAGATTGCACTTTAGAGAGCAGCTAGCATCTCAGGAGCCTAAGGACTTCCATCTTGTGGGTCAACTCCCATTATTGGCACTAGTTCCCAGAAACATTGGACTGAGGAAGGTCATTAGGGTGACCATGCCCCTTTTGTAGCAGGGTTATTCTTATTGTCCAAGCACCCCATCTGGTTTTGTACTTGTCCTGAATTTTCTTATTTTTTAAGGACATGTCATTAAATAGTTGCATTAAAGGAAGCTGGGACGGAGTTGTCAGAGCCATGTGCTTGCTATGTCCAGCTTCTGCCAGGGTCTTGGCCCAGTAGCGTGTGAGGTGCATGTTGAGTGACGAGGTCTCTCCTTAACACATGATCAACCTGAAAGACGACCACTGTATAACTCGTCTCTAGTCCGAATAAAGCTTGCAAACCACATACTGAAAAAAACAAGGTAGGCTGTGGCACAGGCTGTTGGGAAAGTCAATTCGTTTTCATTACAGGTGGGAAAAATATTTGGCAGTTTTTTTGTTTTTCTTTCCAGTTGTGTTGGGCTCTCACCACAGTTTTCAAGATGCATGAAGCCACCAGGCTGCCAGTGAGCAGGTCAGTAGGAAATGGGGGCAACTATAGACCAGGAGCACAGGCGCTAAATGCAGGAAAGAGGATGAGCTGTCCAGCATAATCTGAACACTCTTGTTACAATGGTAATAAGCTTGCGATTTTGTTCTAAATCTACTCAGGTTAGTAATGACTTTAGGAGTGTGCCCAAGCTGATAATTTAACACATAGCACTGCACAGAGTCCATTTACACTTCAGTAGATGTAGTAATACGTTTTTTCAGTTAAATAAAAATGGTTCTCCTAAGTTAATTTTACTCATTTTGGATTCTGTACTTTCTTGCACATGCACAAAAAGGTCAAGAAAACTGTTACTGTGTTAGTTTCATTGTCAGAAGAAAATCTTGGCATACAGTGAGTGAATGAGGCCAATTTTATTGCAATGCTATCAGATACTTTATATAAAAGATCAATTAATCTCACTAATGAGTAAGCTTTTTATTTTTTTCATTCAGTTGATGGAATTGAAATAAAGCTTTGAGAAGTCATTTTGCCAAAGTGAAAATTCTTACATTATGGAGAATGAGTAACTGTAATTTTGGTTAAAAAGTTTCCCACTAAGTTAAATGTATGCACTTTGGAATAATCATATAAGTATAATTTTGGTGAAGGAAAGTGTAATGATAAAAACAATGTTTTTGCTAAATTATGAATCCTTTGGAATAAACAGAAGAACTTGGAATTGTTCTTGGTACACACACAATTCATAATCCATCAAAAGAAGTTGTGATAGTCTTTCAATTAAAGTAGATGTAGTGCCAAAATTCACCACACACACACACACACACACACACACACACACACACACACACGGGGGGGGGGGGGAGAGAATAACTAAGACACAAATGTCTCAAAATGGTAAGGTTCACTTTCTTTGCTGCCCATCATCAATTGGATCTTAGAAATGCTAATGCCTTTGAAGAACTACTTTGTAAATCAACCTTAGTGTTTTAAAACTGGGTTATAAACAAGTCTTTTGTATTTGATTGTCTTTTGCTTAAAATAAGTTGATATCTTTTATCAGAGTAATCAACAAATGGAATAACTCAAGTCTCTAAAAATAAAACACTTCTTAAAACTCTGTATAAACTTATTGAAAATATTTTTAATAAGAAAACAAAATACATTCCTACAAAAATAGAGGAAGAAACAGAACAAATGACATATTAAGGGCTCAAAAATGTATAGATTAAAATGTGAAATCCTATAATAAATCTATGGGGGATCTCAAAGTTCAGGTTGAATCTTTTGACGAAACAAAATTGAGAAAGTCTAACATTTTCTAAGATATAAATATGGTAATAAAACATTCAAAAGGATTATATTGTTTGACAACTCTTGTCATAATAATATTGTCAAAGTAAGGTACTTTGAATAGGGACAAAACAACAGAATCCGCAAAAATAATTGGGCTGAAATTAAACATTTTAATAAGAAAAAAAGTAATAAAAATGTCCTCCTTTCTCTCAGAATTTGCTCTTACTTTACTAGAAGGAGCAATAAAAAATGTCAAAATTTCAAATTTATTAAGTACAAATGCAACAGAGAAGGATAGTGCAGGTAGTTTTGTAAAAAGTGAAGAATATATTACATTGAAAAAGTGCATTATTCATTCATAAGTATATCAGTGATAGAGTATTGGAAATAGATATGAGTGTGGCCAAAAAGAGCCTGATTAAATTATATAAATATATGCCAAGAATAATTTTCTTATTTATTTTTTAAACACTCAGAAAATCAATATGAAGTCTTTTTATTTTGATTTAATAGATGTGAGCTGCCCAGGAAAATTCCAGCCATAAATGCCTCTATTTTTCATATTGCATGGCTGGATACTTTCCGGACAGCCCTCGTACACATATTTTATCTTTAGAAAGAACTTTGAACATAGTTTGTGAATAGAACTATTTTATAGTTCTATCAAGTAAATAAAATTAATTGGCAAGTTAATAAATAAAAACTTTAATAATCTTATAATTATTTCTAGCATTTCTTTTTACTCTCCAAAACTGTCCCAGTCTGTACACTGAATTTTCTGACATCTGCATTAAAAAGTGATATGATCTCTTAGTGATGTCTACAGTAAGTGAACGAGATGGTCTTGGGACACTTTCTTGGTGATACTTGCTAGAAAACAATAGTTATAACTATTAATCATAACTTTTTCTCTAGGAAGAAAAAATGCTTATATGGCAGTGCCGGCCCCATAGGAGATCCTAAAAGGGGGTTTTCCTAAAGGTCTCCCATAATACAGTGGTTACAGGTCAAAGATTTCCATTTAGTCTTGGGAGCCAGGAGCAAGAAGTGCATATCAGATAAATATCAATGTCACTTGAATTCTGTGATTTCAGTGGCTTGTGAGGTGTCCCCCCCCACCCCCCCAGCCCC